>OZ038479.1:39241273-39536273 GCA_964036315.1 Acanthosepion esculentum
ATGTCTGGCCAATTAAACAGAAGATTGAGAATCTAAAATTTGGCCAAGTTGAGCCTATCTCTACCAATATAAGTAGAGGAGAATCAGCACTTAAACAGATAGTGGTATAGCAACAAACGAAGTAGCAACCATATCGACAGGCTAGAAACGGCACACCTGCATAACACACTGGCACTAAATTGTACTTACTAATCCTGGGTGAGGAATTTGATACAAGGACGAATGCTCTGCCAATAGATAACTGCATTTATTTGTAAGTATGAACTTCATATATGAAAACAAAATATGCTCCCAAAAGCTTGCATGTGTTATTTATGATTGATGTTAGCCATTCCCACAAAATATAATTGCTCTGACAGAGACTCATCTTTTTTCTTTTCACAATACTAGTGTTCTGCCTAATAAATAGTTGTTTTTGTTTGTTTAATAAATCCATGTTTGTGTTGTTCATGTTTCTGTAGTTAGAGGCATTGCTACCTTTGTTCCAGTTGAACAAATCATAGCTATCTCACCCTCATCATATACCCATGTTTTCTTTATTTTTATTTTATTATTTTGGAATTTGGATGTTGGGATTTTTAATATAAAAAAGCTAGATGATAGATTTCCTACATTTCCAATTCTTTTATAATTATTCATTAGCTTTTGGAATTGTGAATAATTGCATCATATTTTTCCTTTAAAAAAAAAAAAAAATTCCTGGAATTTGGGTGCATTGCTATGAACATTGACCTTTCCAGATTATTTCAGAGCATCTGTTTACAGAAAAACATACTGCTTGCTTTTCTGATTTCAGTATATTACAGATGGTTCTATTTGTCATTTTTAGTTAATAAATGACTTTGGTCAAAATGAATATGACACTGTCATGTACTGACTCCATGTTTTAATTTGTCAGTAGGAATTCAGGCTACTATTCTCAGCTGCCATGAAATGTAAAGACTACATTGAATAATCCATTGCTAGGCCAACTGCTAAGAAAGTTGGTTCACTGTGTCATGCTAGGCAATTTTTCTCTCTGGGATCTATCTTACATATCTATAGGTCTACCATTTGCCTATGCTTCGAATATTGCTGCTACATATGGTCCAGCACTCCTGCTATATATTTAGAGACTCTTGATAAGATCCAAAGAAGAAACAGCAATATTATTGGTCCTGACCTGGCATCTCAGCTTCAGTCACTTTCCCACCACCATAAGGTTGCCACTCTGTGTCTTTTCTATAAATACTTTCATGGCTCGTGGAACTAGAACGGTCTACCCCAGTGATCGAAATAAAGGGTTTGGTTCGAAATTCCAACCACCTGAAGAAGGCCGGAGCATACAACGGCTGAAGCGTTGTGACAAAAATGGCGACAAAGATGAGGACAATGGTCCGACTAATGTAAATACTGTACTTTCATGGTAATTATTCGAATGATCTCTTTGCTATGGTACCATGACTTTATGAATTTAAGCCAGTGCAAGGTCTCATCAATTTACGGTTGAATTGGCTAGATATAACCGTAAGTCCTATGCTTAAAGTTTCTTTTCTTGCACTTCTTGCTTGTGGAACTCTCTTCTGGCTCCATGCTTTCTGGCCAACTTTGATCTTTATATATTTAAATGTAATGTCAATTGTTAGCTACTGTCTTCTTGATTACTCATCTATTGTTCTTGCTCCTTCACAATGTTTCTGTTTTCTAATTCTTTAACACCCAGTAGCCCCGTGTCTCTTAGTGGCTTTACTGCCTTGCTTGGGGTGATCTTGATTAATAAAAAAAAAAGAAGTAAATATAGCAGTTAAGGAGAAAAATATTTGTTAATTCTTCTACAGGTCGACCATAAAATCTGGATACATGAATTTGGATGAAAACAACTGCTTCACAGAGCAGTGCTTCAATGTGACGTGGCCATAAGCAGAAGAAAAGTGTTTTGGTAATTTACCCATGCATGCATGGACTCTCCCAGTTATAAATAGGAGCAGGTACTGCCTTTTGGAGAGGGAAGTTTCCAGCAGTCAGCTCTGACAGTTGAACCGAACATTCTTGCTGTAACACTCTCGTTTGTATATGTTTGTATTACTGTTTCTGTTAATATATTTGTTTAACTCAATTCCTCTCTTGTGTTTTTATTTCTGGCCCTAACAAGGCCACAACAAAAAGTGAAGGAGAAAACTGAAAAAAAAAAAAAAAAAATCAATGCACATCTAGACATATTAAACACCAGAAATTTAAAAGTCAACTTTTTCCTTTAGTGCATTATCAGTCCCTCGACTACTTCATTCGTGGTGGTAGTGGTGGGTGGCTGATGGCAGAAAAAACAGATTTTGATTGTTTTTCCTCATGATCCTTTCACATAGCTTGGCAGTGCCCATTTCCTCGCCAAGCTCTTGACTGGCAACTGAAGAGCACAGAATATGATGTGGGTAACCCTTGGTCCGGACACTAGGCCCTCAGGTTTTGATTTCAGAGTTGTCCCCCTCCTAGACTTGTTGCCTCCTACGGCTATAGGACCTACTCTGTTCTGCTATTTACCCATAGCTGGGGTGCAGGAGAAGAGATGGATTCATGCCTTTCCCAAGAGTGTTAGCATGCAAGTGAATGTAATGAACTTGACTGGAATTCAAATGTTGGCTTTCTGATTCCTCAAAAGAGCAGCTAACCATTACTCCACTATGCTTCTCACCAAGTTCATATATTGCCCTCCTCCCCTTACTTCTATATAATTTCATCAATAAGAACATTAGTTTAATCTGATGAAGTTCTTTTAGAGGGTGAAATGTGTTACATAGAATTTTTTTCTCTTTTGTCATTCATTTTGTCATCCAAGAATGTTTTTCCCTTCACATACAGTGCACCTCTCTTACAGCAACTTGTATTTCCCAGCGGTCAGGCATCTGAATTCTGACCGGTCCCAACGTGCATAGGTTTTGCCAATTTGCATGGAAATAAAATTATGTTTTCTATGTGTGTTGCTAAAGTTCATCCATTAAAGGTCTCACCATTTTCACAAACTATGTTTTCATTGCTTGAGTGAAGACTATCAGAATTGTATATTGCACAGGACTAGAAATAATAAAAATGCACAAACTACATCCGTGTCCTGGGTAAGACAATAAACGACGTCCAACATCAAGGCCTCCGATCAGGAGGTTTTGTGGAGCGTGGAACAACCTTTTAATTGCTGGTGTTCCCAGGTCCACCCTGACCTGGGGTGGTAACACCTGTTAGGGTCCCAGCTATGGGTAAATAGTTAACCCCCCTCAAACTGGGGTCAAAACACTATGAATATGTAAAAATAGGTTTTAATACTTAAAAAAAAAAATTACCAGCTATACATTTAACAAAAAAAATATTACCAGCAATATAAATCTTGTCAGCATTACATAACCTATTGAGGTTGATATACAGTAAAGCAAAACAAACCAAACCAAAAATGCAATTATAATGTGACACAAGTCTGTCTGCAGAAGACAGTGACTACTACAAACAGAAATCAAGAAATCCCAAAAGAATAAGTCCTATCAAATCAAAAGTGCATGTATTGTAGAAGACGCATTAAGAATTGCAGAACTTGGACAAAGAGGAAGATATTTGACCAATTATATAGTGTCAATAAGATTAATTCTATTGGGAATCCCATCATCGTTAAATGTGTGGTGGACGGAAAATAACCCACATGGAACTAAATACTAGCATAGTTGTATCAGTCATGGTAGAATATATAACAACTTCTTATTCAATCTGAAGCTCAGACCAGACTCAAAGAAGCTAAAGACTAACACAAGACAAGTGGTATCTGCAGTAAAACCCATGGCACAGATAGAGTTAAATGAGGTATCAGGAGAGTTACCTTTAATTACCATTCATGGCAATAGGCTTCTCTTCTTTGGTAGAGAATTGGCTCAATACCCTGGAGGTAAATTTGCAAATTTTACACACCAGACTTGAGCCTTTGTGCCCACCAAAAAAGTGTCATAAAGCAGTTTTTCCATTGACACCACTATTATTTTAAATACCTTCACTCTCTTGGCAACGTATATTGTTTTAAAAAGAGATGATTAGAAATGTAATAAAAGAAGTGAATTTATACATTTTTCTTTGTTCTTGAGAATTTACAACAAAAATATAAAACTGTAACACTAGAGAAAATGGCTTACCCCCAGAAAGAACACAGATTAGGACATGTCACACATGTAAAATATTCTCATAAAGAAAATGGCAGCTTTATGAGTTGCATATTTATATATCTCGAAATTGTATAGACTTTCACAATAATCTCTTTTAACATATCCAAATTTGAACTGTTACACAATCTATAAAAAGTACTTAAAGAGGTAACAGACAGAAGTGTGACTGCTGTAGTGAACAGGAGATGTATTGTTGAATTGTTTGACTTTACACTACTCTGTTGGTTGAAGGAAATGGATTAGGGAACTTTATTACAAGCTAGAAACTGACTACAAAAATACTATTTTTTTATTAGAATTTTTTATTCATAAATTTATAAACAATTACTAAATTATCAAAATATATGTACCAACTATAAGGAAATCCTTATTATTTACCATTTTATAAAGTTCAACTCAATTGGCAATTAGCCGATGTTTTGCCAACCATTTCCATAAACAATATAATAAATAGTGTAAATAAACAATCTAATAAATAAATAACGTTTATTATTTTTGTTATCAAATTAATTTTAACTTTTCTTGAGACAAATATTCAAAGCATGGCCAACTTGGACCTACATGCCTGCAAAAGCAATGGAGTGTCAAAAGGACATTTTTTCTTTGACACCACTATTATTTTAATTACCTTAAAATTCATTTTAAAACTATTATGGGTCATAGTTTTAATCAACATTATTTTCTAAGAGTTATCTCCATGAAATCACTAAAAAAAAAAAAATAATCAGCATACTATGGCAAAAACATAGGTTTATTGTCAAAATCTTTGTTATTATTAAGAGGGGGGATCAAAGTATTTTTAAAATATTTAATTATGTTTTACTCCTTTCTAGAACATTTCTGCCACACCCTGTATATACACTGATATGTACAAATTATTACTTTGCATCTGCTGAAGGTTGTATTTTAAAATATTGGATGTGTAACAGGGACATTGGAGTATGTACACTTTCAAAAAATAGGATCAACTCTTCATACAAATGTTTTCCTTTTATTTAGGATAGACACCTTGAAAACTAGAAACAAATATATATCTCTCAAAAGGACAAATGGACACAAATTTAATTTCAAAGAAATACACAAACAAGGAAAACACTTTTCAAACAGAAATGATAATTTGGAACAAAATCAAAAAACTGATTAAAGGGACACATGGTTTCTTAAAGAAAAGTTTTAGACTTAGTAGGGAATAATAGATAGCTACTGTGTTGTCTTGTATGACCAGCAGTAAAGAAAAGAAAGAACTCTCTTCTGGCTTCTTGCCTTCCAGTCAACTTTAATCTTCAACATGGTGAGATAAAATTTCTGACTGGGTATGGAGTAAATAGTTACTGTGTTCTCTTGTATGGCCAGCAGTAGCAGGGTTAGATCCAGGAGGTGGGGCATAGTGTGTGCATGCATTTGTTCTTTTGTATGTTCACAAAGACATTCAGTTAGACTATGATAAAATTGTGAAATTCTATGCAAATAAGAATCCATGAAAATTGACTTTAGTAAATTCTTTCATAAATGCTATATAATCACACTTTGAATCTAAAAGTTTGAATTTACAATTTTACATATCAAATAAGTAAAAAAAATTGCAAATTTAAATTTTATATATATATATATATATATATATATATATAATAGAAAAATTTACTTACTGTAAATTAATCTCCGTTTTGTGAATTTTTGTATTATTTTTCACTCCACTATGCAGTTTCATGGCTCAAGCCCACTCCTCAAAGGTAAAAATGTTTTTTGAAATATATTTTTTTTTTGTATATTTGCATTTTTTTTACTGTTAGTGATGCTCATTTCTATAACCTAATGTTATATAGGAATAAAGTATCACTGCTCACACTTGTGGTTGAATGTAGATTGCAAGTGAACAAACACATGCAATCTCATTATTCATTAAGTAGATCACATGACTATAGCGGAAATGCTTATATAGAGGAAGTCATGTGACGTATGAGGCATTTGCTATTTCTCCTCTATCCCCTGCACTATTCAGACTGCTATTCTCTTCTTACTATATGAAGTACTATTACTACGAGTATTATTCTAAGATGTCTGATACGAGTATTATTCAACAGTGTATTATGATTGGTATCAGCAATTACAAAGTATCGAGTAAGTATACGTTGTCATAGAGTGGCAACAAAGTGTCGTTTTGGACAACATAACACCTAACATATATGATTACAGAATTTAAAATTTTTAATTGAGATTTTTACAAAGGAGCATGCCCCCTCTAACTGAAAATACTGGATCTGCTCCTGAGTGGTGAAAAGAAAAAAGAACTCTCTTCCAGCTTCTTGCTTTCCAGTCAACTTTGATCTTCAAGTATATAAATGTAATGTCAATTACCTTCTGTCTTAATTCCTGTTCTTTTTTTTTTATCATTCTCTCTTGTTAAGTATGTTTTCTTTTTCTCATATACTTTCACACTAGCATCTTAGTGGCTTTATTGCCTTGCTTGGAGCAAAATGATTAAAAAATGTTTTTAAAAATGGAATTGCCTTGTGGCCAGTTACGGACAAGGATGTTGAAGCTGTTGTTGACAAATGTATAGTGTCTCAAACAAACTGAAAAAAATACCTGCTGTTGCACCCTTGGCTGAACCGTAGTAAATCAGAGCCACGGCTTCACAATGATTAAGTAAGGCTATTGATAGGCTGGATGTACTTTGTCACAGATGGACATATAAAGGGTGCGTTGGATAAATTGTCGTCTAAATTAAGCAAAAAATAAAAATAACACTGACATCTCGTTTGAACAGGTATAGTTACCAAAATTACACAAAACATTTTGAAATACAAAACAGTAAAATTTATTCAATAGAATCGCCATTGGCTTCAACCATGCCTCCAGACAACTTCAGAACCTACTACAACTCTTCTGAACAGTCTCCTTGTTTAAGTTGGTGAATGCTGCCATAATCCTTGCTTTTGGTTCATCTTTGGTGTTACAAGGAGTTTTGTCGGCCTTTCACTCAACTGCACCCCACACATAATAATCAAGGGGTTTGAAGTCTGTGGAGTTCGGTGGCCAGATGGAAGGAATGATGTGGTTGCAGAACTTGTCTGACAGCCATGACTGGATTCTCCTGTTTGTGTGGCATGACGCAGAGTCCTGTTGCCAGACATAGTGTCTTCCAGTAGCTACCTCTTGGCCCAGGACAGCACTACCTCCTCAAGGCATTACGTATGTCTCTGTGTTGAGTCTGCGGCCTTGTAGTAAGATGAATAGAGGCATAATGCTGCCATCACTCATGATCACTCCAAACACCTTCTTGATCACCAGTAGACACATCCGACTCTTTTTGAATCCTCTACATTGTCTTCAGATTGACACCTAAACATTTTAAATGTTCGTATGGGAGCTTCTGGTGCAAAGACCTAGCAGTACAGAATGCCATTTCTAAATTTCTGATGAAGTGAATTGCGTCATGGTGCTCTTTTTCTCACAGACAGTGCCCAACTGACCCTGCAATACTCTCAATTGACAAAATCAAACAATGGGCATGCATAAAATTAAAATGATGTTAATTTACCCATCACATGCTGTACCTGGTAACTTCCACAAAAAACAGTATCCAAATTGTACACGTGTTTCACAACTCGGTGTCCTCAAGATGATATTGAGCTACATCAGTTCACATTTTGTCAGTGAGGTCTTCTAGAAATTTGTGGAGAAGAACGGCGTCAAACATATTTCTCTGTAGCACCCTTCAAGTAATGATCTATTAAAAAGAGCTGTCCAGATGTTTAAAAATAGCACAGAGTTTTTTTCAAAGATCAACACTGAAACCTGACTCACCAGACTCTTTTCAGTAGACTCAATTTCACTCTTAAAGCTAGTTTACTGCTTCTGACAAGATATAATGTTCTTTAAAATTGGAAAAAGAGTTAATTCCCTTTAGGAGCCATTATTGAACTAACCTAGATGATGGTTATCAAGTGAAGTTCTCAATACATAGTCAAAGTAGCAATACTCTCATGTCAATATCGCATCCATGGGTATGGCGGTAAACTGCATCCGCAACTTGGGTACGGCGATAAACTACATCTGCATAGTGGGTATAGCGATAAACTATGTCCAACAGAAAGGCAGTTTTTGAAAAAATAAGGTTGTTGGCTATACGTTTTTGGAAAAATAGTATTACCAGCTATACGTTTTTGAAGGAATAATGTTGCCAGCAGTGCATTTTTGAAAAACAATATTACCAGCTATATGTTTTTGAAAAAATAATATTACCAGCTATACGTTTTTGGAAAAATATTACCAGCTATACTTTTTTGAAAAATAATATTGCCTGCTATACATTTAAAAAAAGAAAAATATTACCAGCTATACGTTTTTTAACAAAACCTTATTCAATGGAATTGTAACTGGGGTCAAAACACTATGAAAGTCTAAAAATAGGTTTTAATACCAGAAATTCTTTGTAAAAAATTATTACCATCAATACATTTTTGAAAACCAAATGTTGCCAGCAATACATTTTTGAAAACCAAATGTTGCCAGCAATGCATTTTTGGAAAACAAAAGTTGCCAGCAATGCATTTTTGAAAAACAAATATTACCAACTATACATTTTTGGAAAAAAAGAAAAATATTACCAGCAATACATATTTGAAAGAGAATTATTACCAGAAATGGAATTTTTGAAGGAAAAATATTATCAGAAATAGATTTTTAAAAAAATATTACCAATAAAAATTTTGTCAGCATTAAATAACCCATCGAGGTTGATATGCCATAAAAACAAAACAAACCAAACCAAAACAAATCATGTCAATATCCTGCAAAACATTTGACCAATATTGACTATGCAAATGACCTAGCTATCACTGCAGACACTATTATCAATTTCATAGTTCTCCTACAACATCTAGAAAATGTGACTAATGATGTCAAACTCTATGTCAATGCTTCTAAAACTGAATTCATAAGCTTCAATCAGGAAGGCTCGATACAATCCCTCTCAGGTGAATCAGTAACATGTCAAACCTTTTATATACCTAGGAAGCAAAATAAATCTACTGAAAAGGATGTGAAAATAAGCACAGCATAAGCATGAGCCACCTTGTAAAAAAATTGATGTAATCTGGAAATCTGGTCTACCAGACATGCTCAGAGCTTTTTTTTTTGCATCACTGTACAGTTGATTTTAATGTATGGTGCCAATGCTTGGACATTAACCAAACTCTTGAATTGAACCCTCACTTGGATTCTGAGAGCTCTACGAATCCACCTCTGATATTTCTATCTTACATGAATGCAGAATGTGTTTTGCAGGCAGAACAAGAACTTACGAGTGATCTACTGCTTTAGACACCTAGCAACCACGTACATTAACCAACCAGGTGGAGACACAGGATGCTACTCAAATGACTTTGATGCAGGACTGTGATGAGTGGCGTAACAGACTCATGATAGATTAACTCAATTTGGTATTGAACTAAATTTCTGTACACAGAAACTATAATTTACATTGTTTATATTCTGAGTATTGATTACATCTTTTTTATTTTTATCACAGGCTTCAGATTTTATGCCCTCCTGCTTTTCTCAGGGTTATATCGATTTGGGTAATCTAATATGAATTTATAAGAATTATTTTTTTAATAGAAAAACATGAATATACAGAATGAGATCATCTCTTTTGTATAGGGGGTGGGTACAGATTTTAGGACAGAAAAAAAATTTCAGTGCTCTCAATAATATCTGATAAAGTTTCATAGAATATTCCACTAAAAATAATCAATCATATGTGTGGTTTGGAAGAAAAATCTGTGTTTATTTAAGGATGATACTAATCATTTGACAAATGGTTGAAATCTTTCTACTGTTCCCATTTTGATTTTTAAACTGGAACTCTAGAAAGATTTCAATTGACAGACAATTGATTCTCCTCAGTGTCTGATTACATATTACATGCATATTTTTAAATTGTCACTTATTATTCAGATCCACATCCTTCTGGAAACAAGGGATTTAAAAAAAATTAGAACAACATGAAAATGCTGAGACACATATCTAACAAAACTGTTTCTTTTCTGTGTGTATCCGCATGTGGGTTTTTAAACTGGATCTCCTTGAAAATGCTGATTCACACACTAGACAAGAAAATGGTTTCTCTCCAGTGTGTATACGTATATGATTTTTTAAAGTGGAACATGCTGAAAATGCAGCTCCACAAACTTGACAAGAAAATGGTTTCTCTCCAGTGTGTATGCGCATGTGTTTTTTTAAACTGCAACTCACTGAAAATGCTGATCCACATACTTCACAAGAAAATGGTTTCTCTCCTGTGTGTATTCGCCTGTGTTTTGTTAAATGTGAACTTTCTGCAAATGATGACCCACAAACATCACAAGAAAATGGTTTCTCCCCTGTGTGTATTCGCATGTGTTTTTTTAACTGGGAATTCTCTGAAAATGCTGATCCACATACTTCACAAGAAAATGGTTTCTCTCCTGTGTGTATTCGCATATGGATCTTTAAACTGCAACTATCTGAAAATGCTGACCCACAGACCTGACAAGGAAATGGTTTCTCTCCAGTGTGTATTTGCATGTGTTTTTTTAAACTGCCACTCTCTGAAAATGCTGATCCACACGCTTGACAAGAAAATGGTTTCTCTCCAGTGTGTATTCGCATGTGTCTTTTCAAAGTGGAACGCACAGAAAATGCTGATCCACACACTTGACAAGAAAATGGCCTCTCTCCCGTGTGTATCCGTGTGTGATCTTTTAAACTGGAGCGGTCTGAAAATGTTGATCCACACATTTCACAAGAAAATGGCTTCTCGCCAGTATGTATCCGCATGTGCTTTTTTAAAGCAGAACCTGTTGAAAATGCTGATTCACACACCTGACAAGAAAAAGGTTTCTCTCCAGTGTGTATTCGCATGTGAGTTTTTACATGTGAACGCACTGAAAATGCTGATCCACACACTTCACAAGAAAATGGCTTCTCTCCAGTATGTATTCGCATATGACTTTTTAAACTTGAACTTAATGAAAATGCTGATCCACACACTTGACAAATGTGTGGTTTATCACCTGTGTGTATTCTCATGTGCCTCTTTAAACTGGAACTCTCTGAAAATGCTGCACCACATACTTGACAAGAAAATGGTTTCTCTCCAGTGTGTATCCTCATATGATTTTTAAAATTGGAACTTTTGGAAAATGTTGATCCACATACTTGACAAGTAAATGCTTTTGCTTCAGAGTATGTTTGCATGTCTTTTTTCAGGTGTGAAATTTGTGAAGATGCTGACTCACACACTTCACCATAATTAGATTTCTCTCCCATCTTTATTTGCATGTGCTCTTTAACATTTTTAACTGTGTAAAAACTGGCCTGCACATGTGACAAGAAAATCCTTTCTCTTGTTTAGATATATTTATGTGTCTTTTTAAACAGGAATTCTAGGAAAATGCTATTCACAAAATTGATATTTCTCTTCAGTGTGCTTTTGCATGTATCTTTTTAATTTTGTAATACTATTAATACTAATCTGCAACACTTACCAAGAACTGCTTTACAGTGTGTTTTCTGGTACATACTTTGAAATGTGAATTGAGCATAAATGCTGATGTAAAAACTTTGATTGAATGAAGAAGTTCTCACTTGTACTTATGTATATAACTAAATATGAATACTGTGAAAATGCATATCATTCCAAGAAAGTGTTTATTTTGTATGTTTCTTTTTCAAATTATCATCATCACCTGCTACTGATATCTGTGAATAAAGAAGAAATACTATGAAAGAAAATAATACTCATACATTGTTTGCAATTATTAAATTATAAATTATTATTCAAATGGAAGATAGCATAAATATACACATAGATAATTTTACCTTTATTTTTCTGAAGGAAAAGGACACTCCATTACTGGTAAAATATGAGAAAATTGTTTATTTTCTAACATTTCACCAGTAAGATTGAATCTGTCAAATATTTTATACTTGGTCAGAAATAGGATTTTGTGGGTTTGAAATTACATAATCTACTTTGAGGCAATGTAATTGCTAAGCTTGCAGATACAACTTAAGAATTTGGGACTTTGAAATAAATATTTTATACCGAGTCAAAAATGGGAACTTCAGGACCTGAGACTGCACCTGAAGAGCTACTGTGACATCTTGGACATCAGTCAGTTATGTGCAATGTGTGTTACATGCTGAGGCGATCATGTATCTTTTGATATATGACTGATGAGGCAGACTGTTTTTTCCCGCAGGAGGTTGCCATTTCTTTCTGCAGTAGACCAGTTACCATCCAAGGCTATAGAACCCAGTCTGTCCTGCTATTTATTCTTAGCTGGAGGGAGAAGAAGAGGATTCATATCTTTCCCAAGGGTATTAGCATGTAAGTGAATGTAATGGATTCGACTGGAATTTGAACTCGGCTCTCCGATTCCTCAATCCAAGCCACTATCCATTACTCCATTGCGTCTCATCTTGGACATACATTGTTCCTAATTTTCATTAACAACCTTGCTGATAGTATCAGTTCTCAATTCATTATCTATTCTGACGATACAACTATTTACTACTCTCTTAATAGTAAGTCTGATTGGTTTGATAAGGTCAAATTAGCAGCTGATCTAAAAATGAGCTACATTCTGATGTTAAGTGGGGCAAGGAATGGCTCGTCAATTTGAACACCTCCAAACCAAAACTGCTCTCCGTTAATCATCTGAGAGAACCCTTTCTGCCTTCAATCAGGATAGCTGATGCTAACCTCCAAGAGTGTGACTAATTGCACCGTCCCAAGTTAACTTTCCTGTGAACATAAATATGTAAAAAAAAATTTTAAAAAATGCATATACATGATGAAAAAATGGCCCAAATTTAATAAAAACAAAATTTTATCATCAAAATCTTTGTTATTATTATTATGAGGAATGACTAATCGATGTTTTGATTATTAAAAATTTTAATTCTTTTTAGAACATTCAAAATTTTGCTTGAAAAGATTTTTCTTGCTCCAGCAGGTGACCATGAATTAGTATTTTGCATGAAAAACAAGTCAGATAATTGGTAGATTTTTTGTAAAACTGGATCCCCAGTTACAGAATTTATACTTTGAATTGTAAAATAAAAAATGCAATAAAACTAAAACCTTATTTAATTAGAAAAGCTTTTAAATGCTTTTATGAAAAAGATATATTATGAACACTAGTCTTAAGAAAAAAATTGCAATGAAAATGAATTTTTACAATAATTGTTTTGAATTTTTTAAATTTTAATTATAACAATTTATAAATTTTTAAATCTTTTAAAATTACGTATTAATTTGTGCTGGTTAGGTGATATTGTTATTAAGTAAAAACTGTATTCACTACTTATTAATGGAAAAGTTTACTACAATTCAGTGACCGCCAGTATTTTAAAAAGAATTTTGTGTGTGTGTAAACGTGACGATTTTTATAAATATGGCCATCCATACACGACATTATGAGAAAATAAGAGCGGTAACTATAGCAAATTTAAAATTTATTGGTAATTTTCTAATGTTTCCTCAACAAGCAGATTCGAAAGTAAGACTAATAAAGTCAAAGTAACTAAAACTCGGGAACCGGTGTTTAAAAAAAAAAAGTCTGGAAATTAAGCTTTATTTAAATGCGTAAAATCATTTTTCTTTTTCTTTACCGATTAGGTTTTTTTAATCTTTCAAATAAAAGTAAAACCAACATTTTTAACTTCAAAGAATAAATCATTTAGAATACGTTTTTAAGTTATTTTTTCTTAACTCCGTATTGTGGAGGTACCTAAAAAAAAATGAAATTCACAGTGGCTCGGATAAAATGTAATAAATAAAAAAAATTATGAAAAATAAATAGAAATGTATTTTTTTCACTTTCATAAAATGATTGAATCAGTTTTCAAAATATGATTCGCCTAATTAATTTAATAAATTCCAAGCAATTCTTATACCAAAGTATACACGTGTATAAACCAACTTCGTGTTTAGTGTGACCTCTGAATCTTTTTTTTATGTGTATAAATGTGATTTTGATGTTAGTTTTGTGTATATAAAGGCGACTCCAGCTTCTGAGCAATACTGGTAGGTAGGGCTGGAGTGAAATATTGCAGTACTGGACATCATCCCGGATATATTTTTATAGCAAATTTTTAAATGGTCTTCATTCTTTTTTTTTTTTTCTTGTACAAAACTACCCTCTAATGGTAATAAAAAATCACTTACAGGAAAACACCTAAGAAGATTTAGATACCATATTTTCTAAATTTTGTTTTCGTTCGGGCCTGATTTTTATTATTTTATTTTTTAACCACTTCAAAAAAAATTACCTGTGTAATGCGACCCCTATTTTTGTGTAAAAAACTGATAAAAACTAAGGTATTCCAAAGAAAAGTGTTTTTTTTTCTTTGTCAGTAATAAAAAAAAACTTTTTTTTGCATATTACGACGTAGAGATTATTTTTTTATAAGCAAAGAAACCAGGATAACTTTACTTACTTCTTTCTGTCTTCTTTCCCTTAGTTGGTGTTCTTTATGGCAATAAAATAGAGAAACAGAAGAAATCGCAAAATTTTAAATAGACTTATGTTTTTCTGATTGAACTTAATTTGTTTACATTTTACAATTGCTGCAACTGTTTTCGAAAGATCCGAAATCAAGGGAGATAATTAAGAGTAATTGAAGGAAAGGTCTACAATAAAAATATAATTATATTTTTAATTAATAATTAATTATAATTACAATAATTATAGTTAATAGCAATTTAAAATAATGGTAATATTAATAATATTAATTAATAATAATTATAACAATAATAATTAAAATTGTAATTATTAATAATAAATTAATGAATTTTATTTAAAAAGTAAAAAAAAATCGAAAGAAAGAAACTTTTTTTCCTTTTCAGTAAAATTATAATTCATTTATTGTATATACTCATAGATAGGTCGTTTTTTGTTTGTTTTTAACAAAAATGTCACAAAATATTAGGGGTGCGACATAAATGTAAAAAAACACTACCTTGTCATCTGACTGTCATCAGGATTTCTGAGAAATCGGAAATATTAACGGTGATATAGATTGAACGCTGCTCAACTGACACACTTCCAAGTCGTGTAACACACTTCTGTTGTATTTACTGTTCAATACACTATTTATCTGTAACCTCTTGTTTTGTTATTCCTTAACCAATTACTTGGTCACAACACCAATGCGGCTTCGGATTTATTTCAGTGTCACACTTTCCGTCCTCTGGTAACACACTTTCCAGATAATTAAACTTCCGCACTCGTCTGATTTTGATATCTCCTATTTGTAATTCGCACTTTGGGTTCATCCTTTTGCTAACAGCCAGTTTTCTTGCAGTTGATGTTTGGTCTTTTCTTCTCCGCTTCCTTTGCCACCTTCTGCAGTTTTTGTAGTTTTATTTCCGTGGCTGCTATCAACACTGTATCATCTGCATATCTTATGCTGTTAAGATTTTAACCGCTAATAATGAATCCTGGTAGGACATCTCGTTCTCTTAGATTGAATAAGTCCGGTGAGAAGACACATCCTTTTCTTACACCTCTTTCTATTTTTGTATATCTATTGAACTCATTTTCTATCAATATGCAGGCAGTTTTCTGCCAGTATAGGTTCTTGATTATTCTAATATCCTTCCCAAAATATATCAAGGTTGTTGAGCAGTTCGAATACATCTTTATGGTGTACTTTATCGAACGCCTTTGTGTAGTATATAAAACACAGGTATACGTTCTTCTGTATTTGTGTTGCTCTGTCTGATAACATTCTAAGCATAAATATCGCGTTCTTTGTTCCAGTGTCTTTGACGAATCCGCACTATTCCAATCCTATTTCCGGTCTGATTTTGCTACGCGCTCTATTCATCAGACTTCAGATGATAATTGTCGTTATATGGTTCATGAGGCTGATTGTCCGATGAAGTTCATATTCGTTTGCAACTGGCTTCTTAGGCAGTGCTATGAAAGTAGATCTACTTAGGTCTTCCAGTATATCACCACTGTTGTAGATTTAATTTATTATTTCTATAATCTTATTTCTGCCGAAATCGTCCAAATCTACCAGCATCTCTATTGCAATTCAGTCTAACACTGTCGTTTCGTTTCTGTTCAGTTTGGCCAGTGCAGATTCCACTTCAGATTATATTTCCGGTACGTCGATATTTCTGTGTATTGCCGATTTTTCTCTTTCATCGTGGAAGATTTCTCCGATATATTCGTTCCAACTTTGAAGTGTTTTTCTTTCTCTAATATCGCACAAAATGCGCCGAAGAAAAAAAAAATTCGCGAACACTCCAACCCAATTTAAAAGTACACACGGGTTACAGAAAAGGGCGGGGTGAATTGGAGTTCGTTGAAAAGAGAGATTTTACCTCGTCTCCGCGCGAGGTAGCGGCCCAAGGCCTAAGTCGAAAAAGAGAGAGAGAGAGAGGGGGGTCAGCCAGTATTTATAGCCAGGGGAGAGAGACCCCTGTTGAAAGGTTAAAGAACTGAGGAGGAGCTAATTCCGACAATTGTACATAACTAGGTAACAATAAAATTTGTATTTTACATGAATACTAACTGGAAAATTGAGTTGTAATAGATTTGGATGATTTGTCATAGATCCAGGGAAAGTGTTGGGGACGAGTAGAATGTAATAAGTTTCTTTAACTAGAGTGTTGGAAATTATCAGAAGGATTTGGTTGTTAGGCTGGTGTGTTCTAAACATTCATCCTCAACAATAAAAATGATTAACATATGAAACACAAGAAGGCAATAATTCAATTCAAATAATACGCACATTTAAACAATATTTACAATGATGTTTTGTGTTATCAAAAGTTGGTGTGTTAATGATGTTTTATTATAATATCCGGATTGTTCGAGTGTTTCAATATATTCGTGTACTATTACAAAGTTATGGTAGAATGAGTTTTTGATAAATTAAATGTTGATTTACAATTCGACATGAATGTGTATGCAATTATTTACGTACTGTTTTTTGGTTAAGTCATTTGAAGTTGCGTACCCTTAACTGTAGTTAAGGTTTTAGTTCGATCGTAATTTTTACTTAAATAGTAGTGAATATTTTCTTGTTCACTTTAGGTAGGCAAAGTTTGTTTAAAGTTCGAAGATCTTTCTTGGTCACAGAGGATTATTCGGGCCAGTTGTCGTTGAGTCAGTGATGTTCTTTTTGCGCGGGAAAGTTGTTTTGAGTAGCGTTGTTTTGTTTGGCATCTCTCTGTGTTCGATCCGCTGACTGACTTGGTCAGTCCAAAATCTTCCTTTTATAAGTTCTCGGATATCAAAATCGGCTCACAGAATTTTGGCGCAATTTACTTCTTTTCACGTGAGCTTTCGAATTTTCGAGCTGTAAGCCAATAGAATTCTCAGATCGGAAATATGAAGTTTTCATTGGATAAGCTAATTTTACGTGGGTGTAAAGAATAGATTGTTCCCACAGCAGGGGTGTTAAAATAACATGGACGATTCCACAAAGGCACGAGACCTTTGCACCGGGCCTGAATGTTAGTTTTTATTTTTAATGAACTTGAGATAATGATAAAGCGATTGATGTATTAATTTCCCCCTTCCCAATCCTGTCAATATTTGACGCATATATCAATATTTCCCGCCTACGCCCGTGAAAATACAGATGAACAAAAAATGATAAAAAGAACATTCTGAGTATATTACCTATTAATAATCGAGAAACATTAGTTAGTTCGGATTTTTTTATTCTTTTTTTTGAGCAAGTATAAACTTACTGGGAATTAAAAAGAAATTAACAAATTTACTGTGATAAAGCATTCAACGTCAACAATACGAGATTATATGAGATCGATAAAAAAATAGCATACCATGAATAAAAAAAGCCTTAAACTTGATGAAAATAATTTTTTATCGTTTAAATGTTAATGTTATTATAAAGAGAAAAGATCAAAGTATTTTTTGAATATTTTTTTTACATTTTTTAATAATTTATAGCACGTCCAAAATTTTCGTTAAAAATCTTGAATTTTTTTGAATCAGAAAAATTGACAGAAAATCAATCATCAGCTGTTTTTTTTAACTTTGTTTACAAAAGTGAATGTTGACGTTTAAAATTCATTTAAAAAATAAATTAAGATTTTTTTTTAATAATTTTAAGAAAATTAGAAATTATAAAGTTTATTTAATATACTTTGAAACAAAGATTGCTTACTTTCTGCACTGAAAAAATGTTCTTTCAATTGGAAGGAAGCCGGTCTGAACTGTGGTGTTGATTGACGAGTGGTATGTGCGTTATGTTACGAGAGAAAATTTATAGTACGGAAGGTCATAAGTGACAGTTTACCTTTACGTTAACAACTTATTTACCTCGTTATTTTAAGTTGGCATGAAAAAACGGCCTTAAACTTGACGAAAGCAGAATTTTATCGCTAAAATGTTTGTTACTATTAAGAGGAAAGAACGAAATAATTTTTAATTATTTTTTAAAATTTTTCTGTCTTTGTTAGAACGTTTTAACTTTTGATGGAAAAATCTTGTTTCTCGTCATCACCGGAACTCTAGTAAATAACATGGCAAATTTTTTGTGCATTTTGTTTCTTATGACACACATTAATTTTGAAAATTTTAATGTAACTTTCAGAAACTATTCAGGAATGCTAGACATTTTTTCTACATAATCACATACACTTTTTATTTTATTTTTCATAGACAAGTAAGAACAGGGGTTTAGAAATTCAATGCAATCGTTATCAGACGTTCATGATTTTTTTTTAAAATAAAACTTCTCCACACGTGTTTCGCCAATCGTAAATGTAAAAATGTGAAGGCAGTACAAAATTTTTATACAAAATCAAGTCACGTAATGTTTTTATTTTATCATGTTTCTTCCGTGCCTCCTTTGATTTATAGCGTTTTTTTTTGTTGACAGATAGGGCAAGGAACAGTAAGATTATTCTCATTGGTGGTTCGTTGGTTGTAAAAACCTTGTGCTTTTTATAATCTGTACAGATACATGTACTTAAAAAAAACCCATTAAATAAAGGATTGAACCATCCCACTAATTTTACAATATTTAACAACTTTATGTAAAAATAATAAATAATTTTTTAAATAACAATTAATTCTTTTAAAAATTCATTTTTCATTGAAAAAGTTTTTTGTCTTCAGACAATATTATGCATATTGATAAAAACAAATAAAAGCAACTAAAAGCATTTAAAATTAAATGGTATCTTTGTTTTATTGAGTTTTGTATGTCACAATTCAGAGCTGATTTTAGGTTTACGAGGGCGGATTTTTAAAGAAACAAAACATGATTTACTTTCCTCAAAGCCTTGTGTCTTTAACGAATATTGCGTTCTTTGACATTGAATTTTTAGAGTTTTCATTAATTTATTTATGCGGAGGGTAATATATATATATAAAAATTATTTTTTTATAATGACTTTTTGTTTCTTTTGCTAAAATAGCTGATTAGCACCTTTTTTTAGTAATTTTCATCGCAATTATTATTATCTCTTTATTAAAAAATCTTCCAAAAATAAAATACACTTTTCTGAAATTTTATTTGAGGAATATTACCTTATTTAAAGTATAATTAATCTTATTTGAAACAATATTTTAAGTTTAAAATATCATAAAAATGCATTTTTAACCAAACTGTAGCTGTTTATTTAATGCGTTCGCGGGTTTGACAGCGTGATATCTATTTTTAATGTTGTTCGAGCACCTCGAGGTGGTGTAATGGTTAGCAAGCTTGTCTCGCTAGAACAATTACGACTGAGTAGTGAGTTCGATTCTCACGGGGTTCCCCCTAATTTTGGCCTTGTGCCACATCTAAGCTGTGCTTGGAAAATCACTATCTATTTAAATAATGTTGTTCTATGGGGGCTTTAGGCATTAAAAAGTAATTGAATTAACGCGAGAGCCTTTTATATATCATATTTAAGTACTCAGTAATCTTAAAAATTCAAGAAAATATTCTCCCCGTAATCTAATGTTTATTTAATTTTAAATATTTTTAGCTGTAAATTTACTATAGTTATCACTCTTATTTTCTGATAATGTCGTGTATGATCGACCGTATATAGAAAATCAGCACATTTATACACATAAAAAGAATTCAAAATTCTTTTTAAAGTATTTGTGTTTGATCATTTGTACTAAGTTTTTCAATTTATGATTAGTAATTAGTTTTCACTAATAAAACACTCGTAGAAGAGCAAAACATTGTGCGTTGTGCAACAACATGACTAAAGTTAATGTTATCACAAATTCAAAGAGAAATATCACGATCTCTACAGAGGGTAGTAATTGCACTGATTCCCATTTACGTCGTCCAATGTACCAAACATGACTTGATTTATGTGGATTGCACAATGGAAAAATTAAATAAAAAATTCAATGGACACAGGTATGATGTCAGGCAAAATGTGACATCAACGGAGCTTGTAGAACATTTTATTACTATGACTATGATTTCGACAAACATCTTATGGTGCACATTCTGAAAAATATTCAGAATCTACCGACCTATCGACCCTTAAACGCATGAAGATGGTTACAAAGTTGGTTACGTATGCAAATTATTAACTTCCTGGCTTGGGGGAATGAACAGAATGACAGGAGAGTTCCATACGATTTATACCAAGCTTTTTGATTAATTCTTCTTACTAACAAATCAACTAACGGAAAATTTCAAGATGAACAAGATCACCATCATAAGCAAGTTTCAGTTGCATGTCTTCACGCGGGCGGCGTTTCATTCGTCTTGACGCGTCCATTACCAGTACATCCGTTTTTCATTACAAGAAAAGCAACGTTTGTACAAAGATTTATAATTTTTTGTAGATTTATATATTTTTATACTTGAATTTTTTAAAAATATAAGTTGGAGAAGCCAGACATTCTGTTGATATATTGTTTAATATTGTCAAACGCTGTGTTTTTCTTTCTTTTTTTATCATTTTTTAAATCATCTTGTTTGTTAATAATTAGTTTTCACTTAATAATATCACCTAACCGGGTCAAATTAATTTTTTGGGAATAATAATGATTTACTGGTACAAGTCTGGAGAGAGAAGAGGTTGATTCCCAATGTTTTTTGCGCATACGTGAATATAATGAACTGAGGTTGAAATTCTGCTTTCCAAGTTTCAGTTCTGAGCTGTTATCCATTATACCAGGTGCCCATTCAAGCATCTGGTATTCTCAAGCGATCACTCATCTGGGTACCGACCAAGGTCAACGTTGCTTAACTTCAGTGATTGTATGAGAATCGATATTTCAACATCATATGGCCGTAAGCCTTGTTTTCTTTAGAATAAAAGTTTAAACTTAAAAAATCATTGAAAATGACAAAAATTGTACAAAATTTTTAAAATAAAAGAAGTCACGTTACATCTATTATCTTGACAACGTTCCACAGAGGAACGAATTGGAAACGATTATAATTCTAACATGTTTCGCCTTTGTTAAAGCTCCATCAGAGAATGATATGGATAAGAAAGAAAAAATTCTGGTATTTTAAATTTTTGTTTGTTTTTCATTTGGTTAAGCAGTCTTTATGTGCATTTTGTCCAGTGTTTGTGCGTAAATTTATGTGTGTAAGTCTATCATGATTCTAGTTTGTCTGTGCGGGATTCGAATGATAATGTATATTCATTTGTGTGTGTGTGTGTGTGTGTAGGCATTTTTATTTATGTATGGTAGTTGTCTCCATGTTGATTTGGGGACGATTTACTTAACAACATATGTCGTGGTGGTTTTAGTAGTAGGTAGACATATTTTAGATTCTTTAAGTATAGATTTTATAAAAGTTGGTGATGTAATATAGTATTTTTATACACACTCCATGCATAAATAGAAATGCCTACATGACACAAAGACAAAATGCATGTGAAGTCTGCTTAACCGATGGAAAACAAACACAAGAATTAAAAATACCAGAATTTTTCTCCTTGTCTTTGATGAATCTTTATTTGTTTCTTATCCTATCAGTCTGTCAGATCGCAATTCATTTCCATTTATATATAATCAGCTATGCCCGGATTTCAATGTCACTCCTCTGGCAGCTTTTCAATTTACCCTCACTGTATATTTTAGTGGGTGAATGGTCTGTTCTTTGTATTTCTTGCCATGCATACATGGCATTAAATACACACAGTTCTTGATCATCTTTTCTTCCAAGGATGTGTGGGACTTGGTTAGGGAGAGATATCTCCAAAGAGTTGAAGCGTTTTTGAATAGCATCCAGATATTGTCTGAACTGCAGAACATTTAAATATTTTCAGATGTATTACTTATGTATCACAGATATGCTGTGGCAGATGTTTTGTCAATGCTCTCCATTATTCTGTCTATTATTGTTTGTCTCAAATAATAGCAAAAGAAGTGCTTTTAATGGAAAAACTATATGGAAAAGAAAGAAATTTAATACTCTAACAGACTCTAAGTTTGGATTTTAGAAACACATATGAAGGAATATGCATGGATAAAACAAAGAAATAATCTTCAACATGGCTCTACAAATTTAAATATTACAGTATTAAATTTCTTTCAAATTGAAAGAAATGAATTACAAAGATTCTTTGCCCAACAACTTCACACAAAATATTTTTGTTGTCATATGATACAACCAAATCAACTGCATTAGTATAGAAGAAACAGAATGCATCTACATGTGAGGATGCATCATGTATTTGCATTGTTTTATGTATGTGTAATTTCATAGCAGCTGAGAGAGGCAAGATTGTGTTATTGATACTACTGCTAAAGATTTGTGTTGACAAGTAACTTGATTTTGTATGTTTTTCTAGTGTCAAAATTGCTAAGCTTTTTTTGTAATATAGTATACTCAAATAAATATGCAAAAATGTTAGTAATTAAGGTTTAAGAATTTCGGTTTGGACAATGAATGACCGATTGACCCTCTGGTGAACTGAAAAACTAATTCTGCGAACAAATATGATCGCTTTTATAACTGAAACATAGGGTCCAAAAAAAAACAAAAAAAATAAGATTTTATGAAACTAATAAGTTTATTGGTTAATATTTTCCAAATTTTTAAATATTTATATTAAGGATGGAAAGTATTGCCAATCATTTTCTGAAGTGATCCTACAAAATTTGATAGCAAAGTATAAACATAGTCATCTAAAATTTCAACGGTCTTTGCACTTTTACAAGTAACATCGCTGATTGGTTTCTATGAATATAGAAATTCAAATTTGGAGCCAACAAGAGGCACAAAAATGAGCTGGTTTTGTACAAAAATCAAGTTTCCAGTGACAGTACTTAAATATATAGCATTTTTCTCCAATTATATAGCAGGGTTTCATACATATTACAGAGTAAACATTCTTAGCAATATTCATAAAGTGACTGTTTACAAAATCTAAATTCACACTAGAAAAAATTACTTACCACAATCATTCATGTATAGATTGCTAGGGAGTATCAGATGTAACTAAAAAAATGCACAGAAATTTCAAGTAAAAAAGCTTATTTTTATGCATAAAATACACATGATTTTTGAGCCAAAAAAAAAAAACAAAAAAAAAACTACATTTTGTTTACTTTTGTGATTCATAAACATTACAAAAATACTGGTAATTGGGGGTTTGTAAAAAAATTATTGTGAAACAGTCATTAATTGCTTTCCAATAAATTTTTTCATAATTTTTGTTTTGAAATTATACATATTTTTTTTTTTTTTATCACAAATAATACTTTTACCTTTGAATGATTTCCAAACTCACATAGGCATCTTGACTCAACAAAATCCGGAAAATGTATGGAACCATATGATACTTGGAGAAACATTATGAAAGATTTATCTCCCTTTATAATATTTCTGCAATAAACAAATAAATTTGACCTAATTTTGTCCATTTTGAGTCTGGGGAAAAAATGAGATAGAGGTCTGAAGTATAAAACATGGCAGACATTTGGACATGATTTAGGATGAAAAACCATTGTTTTATACACACAGAATTACAATAACTAAAAAATTGACAACTGTCTTGAAGTCTCTTTTCAAAATTTTATTTGACAAGGATTAAAAAATAACTATTCGAAATATGATTTTAGTATGTCAATGATATTTCAGCTGACAATACAGGTTGAGTATCCTTTATATGAAATTCCAAAACCCAAAAGTTCTTCAGGTGCTGACACAACTTGCTACAATTGAAAAATTTCAGAAAGCAACATGGCTACCCATAGCATGATTATTGCATTGCAGTGTTACAAATAAAATGCTGACTTTTTTCAGTTTTCATTACATTTAACTGTAATCAGAATCCATGTTTTGTATTATAACATTTTAATCAAATCATGACATTGTTGGTAGAGACAGATAATTTACCCAATTTTCCTTCACACATTCACAGTGATGTCATCGATGGTGTACATTCTCCCTTCGGTTTCTCACACCTGATATAGAAGTAGTGTTTGGTGTTGAATTTATATATTTTTTGTAAGTAGTCATAATGTTTTTTGTACATGTACAGAAAGTACAAAACATTATTTTTACATGATATCTTATTTTACCACTTAAAATCCATCTGACCATTACATGACTAGTATCATTATGTGTATGTACACAAAATTTATTAAATTTTATATAAAACTACCTTCAGGGTATATGTATAAACTGTGTTATAAAATGTAAAGGGATATCATGTTTATGCTTGGGTTCCATTCCCAAGTTGCCCTATTTTATAGATGCTATATACAAATTACATAGCCTGTATTCCAAAATGAAAAATAAAATTCTAAAATCCAAAGCAATTTTGGTCCCAAGAATTTTGGATAAAGGATTCTCAAGCTATATTAAATACAAAAAATTTGTTAAATAATTTTCTCATTTGGGATTTACTCAGCTGTCCCTCGTACTCAGAGACAAATAAGACTGTCAATGGTTGAATTTTTCAGTTTTGTGTGCTTTTTTGATCTTCAGCTCAATCTCAGTTTAACTTTTAGAGTGCGTTATTGATTTATTCAACTGAACACTATCATAAAAAATAAAAACCAATTTTCTTTTCATATTTACTAAAGGTTTTGGCACAGATATTTTCTACTTTCTCCTACATCACCACATCCATGTTAGATAAGAGGTAGTGAGAGAGAGTACAATGTTTATTTGTTCATAAACGTTTTGAGGTTGATAATATTATTGCAACATGCAAAATTTGCTTTCCATATTCATCTGCATACAGTGAGAAGCTAAAAAAATTCCAGCCCTAAACTTTCCCAAATTTAAATGACACAACATTGGGATGAGAACTGTCAGTACATCTGATACATGTTAAAAAATATTGCAAAGACCATCAGCATTAACTCCAGAAATGTATTATTGCATTCATTAAAAAGATCTGTCTATATTTCTGAAATGAGGTATTGTAACTATTTACACTATTTAATTGAAACTGAGATATCCAAAAGAAAAGTTATGGCAAATGAAATTAGAACAATCTACTCCCATGGACTAAATGAAGGGTTCGGTTTGAAATTCTAACGTATATCACCTGAAGAAGGTTGGAGCATAAAACGTCTGAAATATCATGAATATGGCAATAAAGATGAGGACAACAGTCTGAATGATGTAAATAATGTAAATCATTATATCTGAATAATTTTTATCTTGTTCTGGGAAATGTGAGTGTTTGCATCATATTTATCCTGTTAAAACAAAAACCCTGAAAGTTAAATATGTTGCTATGAACATGGGTGCTTCCAAATTTCTATTTCAAAGAATATTTGTTTGCAAGGAAATACTGTTTGTCTTTCTGATCTTACAATATCAGGAATAATTAAACCATTATAAATTATTGGCGGAATGTAGTGCATCATTAACTATATTTACACTATTTATTTGGAATATTGCTCTCATCTTTGTTGCTTTTATCACAACATTTCGGCTGTTGTGCCCTCCGGCCGTCTTCAGGGTAACTTACAGGGAAATCTGAACTGAACTCTGACATTGGCCTAGTGAATAAAAGCATTGATTTGTGAATTTGGTGACATAGTGGTTGTGAGTTCAATGCCCGGGTCAGGCAGTGTGTACTATCACTCAGTGGAAACAGGCAAGCAATAACTAAACAGGACTAAATAAAAATAAGATCTACATGATATCCTTAAACATAAGCAGTGGAATGAGAACAGTCTACTACCATAGATTAAATAAAGGGTTTAGTTCAGAATTCTTTGTAGGTTACTCAGATCAATATACATCTGAGCAAGACCCAGAGGGCACAACAGTCAAAATGTGATAACAAAAACAAAGATGAAGACAATATTCCAAATATAAATAGTGTAAATAAGAATTCTTCATTCCAGAAATTCAGACAAAAATTATCTTTAATTTTATTACTTTCACAGGTGATTTTCTTCTAAGGACGATACTGTATGTTGAACATATGTATAGAGATCCTTCTAGTCTTTATTGGAGGAATGTAGTACATTTTTTACTTTGTTACTAACTTTCACAGCAGGTTTTCTTTTAAGGATGATACTGTATATTTGATAAATGTACAGAGACTCTTCTAGTGTTTCCATCTTGATTTTAAAACAGGAACTCTGGTACTTGGTAAAACTATTGATTGATCCACAGAGATTAGAAGAAAGTTGGTAACTGCATAAAAATGCTAAACCACACACTTAACAAGAAACTGGTTTCTTTTCTGTGTGAATTTGCATGTGATTTTTTAAACTGGATCTCCTTGAAAATGCTGAGTCACATATTTCACAAGAAAACGGTTTCTCTCCAGTGTGTGTATGCATATGATTTCTTAATGTAGAACATGCTGAGAATGCAGACCCACACATCTGACAAGAAAATGGTTTCTCCCCTGTGTGTATTCGCATATGTTTTCTTAAACTGGAACTCAATGAAAATGCTGATCCACACACTTCACAAGAAAATGGTTTTTCACCCGTGTGTATTCGCATATGTTTCTTCAAATATGACTTTTCTGAAAAAGATGATTCACACACTTGACAAGAAAATGGTTTCTCTCCAGTGTGTACTCGGATGTGATTTTTTAATTGAGAGTTGTCTGAAAATGCTGAACCACATACTTGACAAGAAAATGGCTTCTCTCCAGTATGTATTCGCATGTGGATTTTTAAATTAGAACTCGCTGAAAATGCTGATCCACACACCTCACAAGAGAATGGTTTCTCTCCAGTGTGTATACGCATGTGGTTTTTTAAACAAGAATGTACTGAAAATGCTGATCCACACACTTGACAGAGAAATGGCTTCTCTCCAGTATGTATTCGCATGTGTCGTTTTAAAGTGGACCGCAATGAAAATGAGGATCCACACACTTGACAAGAATATGGTTTCTCTCCAGTGTGTATTCGAATGTGATCTTTTAAACTGGAGCGGTCTGAAAATGCTGAGTCACACACTTCACAAGAAAATGGTTTCTCTCCAGTGTGCATTCGCAAGTGTTTTTTTAAAGTAGAACCCACGGAAAATGCTGATCCGCACACCTGACAAGAAAATGGTTTCTCTCCAGTGTGTATTCTTATGTGATTTTTTAAATGGGAATGCACTGAAAATGCTGATCCACATATATGACAAGAAAATGGTTTTTCTTGTGTGTGTATTCGCATGTGCCTTTTTAAACTGGACCTTTCTGAAAATGCTGATCCACACACATCACAAGGAAATGGTTTCTCTCCAGTGTGTATTCTCATGTGATTTTTAAGATTGGAACTTTTGGAAAATGTTGATCCACATACATGGCATGAAAATGGTTTCACTTCAGTCTGTGGTAGCATGTCTTTTTTCAGGGGTGAACTTTCTGAAAATGCTGATCCACATGCTTTGCCAGAATTAGATTTCTCCTCTATATTTATTTGCAGGTGCTTTTCTTCCATTTTTAACTGTACAAAGAATGGTAGGCACACTTGACAAAAATGGTTTATCTTACGTATGTATAATCATGGTTCTTTTTAAAGTGGAATTATCCAAAAATACTGATCTACCATATTCACAAAAATATTTTTGCATGTGTCTTTTTATGTTCAAAATATGTGAAAATACTGATTTATAACATTTCACATGAGTTGCTCTCCAGCATGTCTTTGGGATGGGGGTGCACTTTGAAATGTGAATTTAGTAAAAATGCTGTTATAAAAACTGTTCTAGAATGAAGAATTTCTCTTTTGTATACATATATATGGTTATTTAAATATGAACATTGTGAAAATGCATATCTACACACTTTCCAAGAATGTGATTTTTCTTTGGATGAGTTTGCTTGTGTCTTTTCAAAATGATCCTCAACTGCTCTTGATGTCTGTGAATAAAGAAAAGGTATTATGAAAGAAAATAATAAATTCAAATATTATTTGAAATTATTAAACTACACTAAGCAATATGAAAGATAACTTAAATACACTAATTTTTACTTCTGCTTTATTTTCTTTTTGAAGCTAAAAGACCTTTCAGCAAACATGAATGTAGTGACACAGACAAAATGGACTTGCCCTATTGTGCATAGCATCAAGCAACTACTAATAAGTCAGTCGATCATGGCACAGGGGAAGAACTTTTATGTCACAGACAATATGACATCACTGATAGGATGAACTGGATTTTGTGGAAACATGTATTCATTGTTTTGCTGGACAGGCACAGTCTACAAAGTTAAAAAACCACAAAGTTGCAGATGGGTAGAATATGATAACCAATCTCTATTTAGCTTTGGCAGGATGTGAGGCCATCAGAAAGATCTCAGAGTTATGGCATATCTCAGACAATTGGAAGAGTTGACCATTTCACAATTTTCATACATTAATAAAGAGAAAGATGTTGGCTATTGCTGAGAGGACAAAGTTTCTTACAAACAAAGAAGAGCCAAATAAATCAATAATACACAAGCCACGAGAGGCTTCCATATTCTGTGAATTTGAGAAACTTCGCACTGGAGAAATGACCATCAAAATGAAATGTGAAAAGATAAACTGATACAGTTGAAATTAATTGAAGGTATGTGTAATGCTTTGTACAAATACACAATTATGGAATGGTTACAACTGACTAAAATGTCCTTGGATGCATCTATTAGAGTTTCTGTAACAATTAGAGTTAATTGAGAAATTCAATATATCCAAGAGTAATGACGAAGCATACTGCATATCAAATTACCATCTGTGATAAAAAGCATGAACAAGACAAGACAAAATACCCAGCTTTAGGACAAGTATGCTGTAATTGTGAAAAGAAAAAAACATTTACAGTCTGTGTGCAAGTGTAAAAGGAAAATAGAAGAGGTAGAAAATTTAAAGCCCTCACAAGAAAATACAGCTGTATTTGTAATACAAAGAGAAAAAAAGAGAAAAAATTAAATTGAATGGTATAACTTTTTCTAGGAGTGATGTCACACTAATCCAAATAAATGTCTGGGTACAAATGGGAAAACCATTTCTTGCTTTGAGAGTCAATGTTGATTTACCTCAAACTAATAATGCCCTTGAAGGATGGTATAGGGCTTTTTTGCAGTAAGTGTTATCTCATCATCCTTCAATATGGAAATTCTTAGACGCTCTTGAAAGAGAAGAGGACTTGTAAGAAATTCATATTGCAAAAAAGCAGGTTGCCAAAATATCAAGAGCACCAAAAAATACTGCAACATAGATGGAAAACTTTAAAAAATAGTGGCATTCTTTAATGAGTACTCTTCAGTAGTTGATTATTTGCATGCAGTATTATATAACATAAGGTTATAAAGACTTTTTCTTACTAAATTGTTTTAGTTACAATATCTGTTTCTCAAATAATTATCATTTCGATATTTCCTCTTTTAATTTTTATTGTCATAGAGAATTTATTACTTAGTATAATTATCCTTTCAATTAATTTTCATTCAAACAATTTACAATTCAAATAAATGTTTTTCAAACAATGTTCATATAATTATATTGAAGGCACCCAAATGTGATCCTGTCATCACATTTTCTAAAGTATATGTGTACAATTTAGGATACATAACACTTGCTTGTAATATGGTGCATAGATATTCAGTATTTTTTGTTTTTTTGAATGGTTTGCTTTTTATGGCTTATCAACTCTTTGCAGATTATTTAAAGCCAGAATATATGTTTATATTATGAGAATTGGAGTGGGGGAGATAATAATGGGTTAATGATACAAGTTTTACTAATTAACCCATAGCCGGTTGGGAGAAGAGGTGGATTCATACCTTTCCCTTGGGTATTTGTATACAAGTGAATATAACAAAACCAATGAGAAATTTAAATCATCTCTCTGATTAACAATTCAAAGCCATTATCCCTTACATCAATTAACTAATTTTATGAAAATGCTAGAAATTCTATCACATAGAGTTTAGTGATTACAATAGTTAAAAGCACAAGGCTTTGAAGAATGCAAATCACGTTTTTTTTTTTTTAATTGGACCACCCGTACCTGAAAATCAGCTCTGAATTGTAACATACAAACCTCAATAAAACAAAGATATTATTTAATTTCAAATGCTTTTATTTGCTTTTAGCTGTTTTTATGAATATGGACAATATTTTCTGAATGCAAAAATTTTTTTGAAAGAAAAATGAATTAATAGATTTTTACATTTAAGTTGTTAAAATATTATAAAATTAGTTAAATGCCGCATTGGGTTTCCTAAGTGTCCTTTGTAAATTGTATCATTTTGACTAATCAGAAGATCCGCAGTAATTTAGAAATGTAATTTTGTCTTCATAAAAATCGTTAATTAAAAAGTATGGAAGGTCACAAGCAATAAAACGTTGCGTGGCTTGAGTGTAAGCGGTCTTTGCTGAACGTCGATTTCATTATTGCAAATTCTTTGTGCAAAACACATGTTGAGCATTTCTCAGTTCTTGGTCCATTGTGCCTGCAGCTCATAATCATTCCTTAAGTGTTGTTGTCATCACCCTGCTCAAAAGGTGCTAAAAACAAAAATACATCAAGCCATTGTTCAAACAGATTTTTTTAAAAAATGGGATTTTTTACAAGGTGATGATAGCTTGGTATTGTTGGCTGGCTGGCCTTTGACCCAGCAATATCAAAGTTAATTTTGGCTTAATTTCAATATTGCTAATTAAAAAAAAAAAAAATAAAATAAAAAACACATATAAAAAAATCCTGCTTTCCAGTGTTCATGAATAGCAATTTTAACTATTTTTTCATATTTTAACCCCAGAAAAAATTTTTATAATCATTTACACCAACCAATTTCCCTTAGAAATGAAAGAGCATTCTTTGCTTTCAGGAAATGCCTAGTTTCATGGGGTGCAGATCAAAAGTTTTCTTGATGTTTTGTTCAGATGATGACAAAAGTCATTTTTCAATATATTTTTTTTAGAGCAAATAGGCTGTAGTGTAACAAAATAACTTTTGATATGTTTGTGATGATTTTTACTTGGGATAGAAATGTTTTATCATAGCAGATCTGTATTGACTTTAGGGGGCTATAGTTGCCCTCAAAAAGCTGTGCATCACTTGTATTTTAATTTATTTATAGTATTTATAATTTCTACAGACAGTATTAACAAACATATGGTGTATGTTACAGTAATAAAAAAACAAAATAAAAGAAATTGGAACGGTGAAATTTTTTTTTTACTTTAATAATTATGAGGTACGACATAAGCTGGTTCACATAAAAAAAACGTTACGTCAATTATGTCCTTCCATATGATAACTTGAATCTCACGTTAGCTGTCGATATGTGATGATAAGTCATCACTCAACAGTAACACCTGATATCGAATTATTTTTTAGTAATTTCGCTGACAAAAAAAAAAAACAAGATTTTTAACTAAAATTTCAGACATGCTAAGAATGATTAAAAATTTTTTTAAAATAATCAAAAAATACTTTGGTATTTCTCCTTAATAATAATATATATACTTAAGCTGATAAAAAGATTTTTTCATCAAATTTAAGGCTGTTCTTGTCATGCTATGCTCTTTTTGTTTACTTTTTGTGGAGGTACCTACATAAAATGGAAAAAAAAATAAATGCCATGATTGATTATCTGTCAATTTTGCTTACTCAAAAAAAAAGAAAAAACAAGATTTTTCACGAAAATTTCGAACATGCTCGGAACGATTAAAAAAATACCCCGAAAATACTTTGATCTTTCCTCTTAATAATAACATGAACATTTAGACGATAAAATTTTGTTTTCGTCAAGTTTGGCGTCTTTTTCATCATGCTATGCTCTTTTTTAGCTAGGTACCTCCATGGGATGTCCCATTTTTCGCAAAAAAAGTGGCATATCCTGATAAAAAAAGGACCCAAACTTAATAAAAACAACGTTTTATCACAAAAAACTTTATGTTATTAATAAGAGTAGAGACCAAATTATTTTTTAATTATTTTTTGAAATTTTTTATTCATTTTTAGCACGTTTAAATTTGTGGTTGAAAATTTTTTTTTTTTTTAGGTCAAAGATCACCTAATATTTTGTATTAGCTTTTTTTAAAAACATAAATTTGGAAATTATTGTAAAAATCAAATAATTGTCGCAATTTAGTGAAACTTTCAGAACTTATTCCGAAATGACTGAATTTATTTTAGAAATGTTTGTCTTTTAGAAAGTCATGGTAAAACTATTTTTTTTTTTTACGTCTGATACTCACCTTACTTAATTTTATGAAAACTTTAAAACTAGGATCGTTGTAACTAATTTATTTTTTAATTAAATAAAGGAGACTTTGAGGAATATAAATCATGAATTTCCTGTAAAATTTGGACTCGTCAGAACCCTAATTTTAGCTCTGAATTTAAAATACAAAAATGCAAGAAAACTAAGATATTTTTTAATGAAAACAGCTTTTTAATGTATTTTATAAATAATATATATTAAGGACTTTTTTGTGTGAAGTCAAAATCCTTTTCGGTAAAAAAATAACTTTTTACGAGAATTGTTTATTTTTTTTATTTTTTTTTACATCTAAATAAAAAAGTGCTAATATTGATAAATGTTTCAAAAATAAAGTACAAATAAAATACCTCATTTTTTTCGCTCATTAAAAAGATCTATTTTTATAGATCATAAATTAGAAAGCTTATTACAATCTGTTAGTCGCAGCATATTTTACAATAACTTCTTTTTATTTTAAAAAATGCATTAAAATCATCTCCCACAAAACTATGGATGCCCATTTAACAAAAAAAAAAAAAAATCATGTTAGAGTTATTCCCCTGACTGAGTGAAATTATCTTATCATTCTGGACACACTTGTCAAATTCTCATTATTGTCGCATCGTCCAAAACTTTTCTAATTTTGTTTTTTTTTACATATAATCAAATTCTTTTTCAGTGAGAGACATACTGCAAACATTAATTATTATTTTTTAATTCAAATTTAGGGAAAGAAACAACAAAAAAGGGGTCTTTGGGAAAAATTCTCAGAAAAATATTTCATAACTAAAAAAATAGCTGTTTAAAACGCTTGTTTTTGTCATATGAAAAACATGTGGCAAAAAAAAAAAAAATGTCATCTGTTCAGTGTTGTTGTCATCCTCCAGGTCAGTAGGTGTTAAAAAACAAAACAAACTTTTACTATATAGTTAACCTGAACTGACTAAGTTTAGTGGGGCTAGGAACCCTAAAAAAACTGTGCTGTGCTGAGATAAAACTTAATTTAAAAAAAATGAACATAAAATTTTGTGTAGATAATAATATTGTTACAAAATTTTTGTCTTATAAAATTTGAACTATAAATGTATTTTTTCGTAATTTAAATGTTATTTTTATTCAAGAATTCTCCCTCAAACGTAAGGTAAAAAAAATTGGATGTATAATAAACTGGTTCACTTAAAGCTAGAACAATTTATATAACTTTTGCCCTACCGTCCGATAAATTCCCCTGACGTAAGTTGTTGACAGATTGACGTACATCAGTTTAACACCCCTCAATCAGCCCCCCACCAAAAAAAAACAAGCATCACGGTCGGAAATGTCTTTTAAAAAAAAATTCTGATGAAAAAGTAAGTAATGAATTCTTTCAAATTACATTATTAAGTATACTTTAAATTTTCTAATTTTCCTAAAATAACTTTTGAAAAAAGTATAATTGAATTTTACAAGATATTTAAATGGGAAACTTAACTTTTGTTTATAAAACTGTCAATAATGATTGATTGATTTTACCGTTTTATGTCAATTCTGATGACTCAAAAATAAAAAAAACAAAGTTTCGGACATGCTAGAAAGGATTAAATTTTTTTTTTAAATACTCAAAAAATACTTTGGTCTTTCCTCTAAATAATGACATAAACATCTAGACAATGTAAAAAAATTTAATCAAGTTTTGGGGGGCTTTTTTTCATCAGGGTGCGTTTTTTTTTTAGCGAAAGTGGACATTCCTATATTTGTACATACAATCTCCGTGGTTGTTTACGCTTTGTCGGAAACTTTATAAAACATCGTCCTTAAGGTTTTGTTCTTCACATAAAGTCGGGTTTTTATGGAATACTAGGACTCCCTAATTATGAAATATTTCGAATACGTGATTGGAGCATTGTCAGAAAACTTTTTTTTTTATGTTGGATTGGTTTCGTTTACATAAAAACATACAATGAATTTCTATAGCAAACAGAGCAGGCCCGTGAACTCGTGAAATACCCGACAGAAACAGATCTTTGTTGTACATTAATATTTAATGCCTTAATTTGACATTAAAATTTTAATTAAAAACTCCTTGAATTTTCAATGTTAATTTTTATGGCACTTTTATTTACGAGACTAGGATTTTGTCCACTTTTTTGTGTCAAGAAGCGGTTGGGTTTTTGTCTTGGATTTACCTTCTCTAGCATGTTTATTTTAATTTCCAAACAAATAAATCAGGATACTTACTTTTTGCTGTCTTCTTTCGTTTGATTCGTGTTCTTTCTAGTGATGGAATAGAAAACAGGGAAAAATCACAAAATTTAAAATAAACTAATCAAAATGCTTTTTGATTTAATTTTTTTACTTTGTTTGCGAACGCTGCACTGTTTTCTAAAGAGCGGAAGTCAAGGGAGATAATTCAGAAAAACCGACAAACGTGTTACTTTTTTTTTTCTTCTTTTCAGTAAAAAAAATTAAAATCCACTCATTCATTGGTATTGTTATTTTTTCAAAATAGTCTTTTTGCAGTAATTTATTGCATATGCAAAGTTTCTAAAACCGGGAATGCACTTTTGTTCCAACCTCCCTAAGGAAAGGAGACAAGTTGGATACCGTGAAGTAAAGCAACATTTGGCATGCAAGTCTCACAAAAATTGAAAAAAAAAATTGAGATGTATTTTTTCCAGTGCGCCCACCTCGCTACTGATTGTGACACAAGGTCAGTTTAAAGTAGGTTTATAAAAATGGCAATACCGTGGAAAAATTGCTCCCAAAGATGTACTGCCTGGCGTTGGGCGGTGGTGGAGAAGGCCCCTTGGGGCTTTAGCTAAATTATTGCTTTGAAACTTTCCCGGCAAAAGTTCCAGGGAAGTATCGTTATACTGAGTATGTCCAAGATAAATAAATCCTTATTTGAGAATCGGAAATGATGAACTGTAATCTCTAGCTAGCGAGTTTTGCCTGAGGTCTACTATCTCAGGCAAAAAAACTCGCATCGTATCGTAATCGTTGTTAAATGTTACAAAATGACAGTCTAAGTGTTCTGATAAAATGCAATTAAAAAAATTATTATTAAATTATTATAATACTAATACTATTATTAGAAAAACAACAATAATAACATTTCTTCCATTAACTACACATTTTGTACAACTGCTTCAGACATTTTCAAACATAATTTGATGATTGATTTTTTGTCGGAGTTAAACGCCTCCTTAATTTCCTAATTTCAGAAATTGATTCTAGGGGACACTCTCCAGTTCTATAAATACTTGGCAATATCTCTCTTGCCCTCTTTTTCCTTCTTACTTTTTAAATGACATGTAAATGTCTCGTAGAGATTTGCGTTTTTCCCTTTGCGGGAAACGCCATGAACAATAATTACAGACGTACGTACGGACACACATACATTAGACCAAAAGTTTACACATTAATTCGTACACACACTATTGTCTTTGTAACTTGTAACCTTTGTTTGTTAATACATTGTTATTTGTCTGTACATATATATCGTTCCTTGTTGCTTCATTACATTTCTTTATGGCGTAAAATAACTCCGAGTCCGCCATGTTTATTGTGGGCTATTTCAGGAGACACACGTGCTCATCTCACAACACATACACCGGCCCACAACAACACTCTTTGTCGGTACCATCAAAATGAATATTTTTCCACTGGCGATGAAAGTAAAAATTCACAACCCTCTGTTTTAAAACATTTGTCAAAAATCAGGGAATCCTCCCACAGAAACGAAATTTTCAGAGTTTATTCGGGAATGAATTAACATTTTACTGAATAGTTTTTTTAATTTTTTATTATTAAAATATTTAAATATCTTTTGGGGTAAGTTTCCCCACATCCTTTTCGATATAACATGTATACTTCCTAATTTTTTTGGTGGAGGGGTATCCAAATGTTTTATAATTCTATTAAAAGAAATCCCTGAAGATATTATTTCAGTAAGAAATTTATGCAGTATAAAGTGTGAACATACAGCCTGCATCTTCCCAAAATACATGTCGATAAAACTCAAAAAATAATATTTTTGAGAATTGTTTCAGTTTTTGTGCGTGCAGGCCTTCTTCAGGTGAGTGAAATTTTAAACTGATCCTTGTATTTCATCCATGTTCTAGTTCCACATGTCATGCCTCTTTCAGATGTCTCAGTTATCTTCTTTTAACTTGAAACATTGTGAATATAGCAACAAAGATGAGGACAACAGTCCAAACAATGTAAATAGTGTAAATAATTACAATACCTCATCTCAGAAATATAGACAGATACTGAAGGGATGAAACTGATAAGAAAATAATAAAAATGTAAAAGCAATGAATTAAACTCAAAAGTACCATTTAAATAAATAAAAAATAATTACTAATGTAGAAAAATTTAAATTATTAATTATACTAAGTTTAATAAAAGCATATACAATAAAAATGATATTCTTAAACTATTGGTTATATAAGCTTAAAGATAATTTATTTTTAAATATAACCAATTTCTTGATTATTGCACTGCTGGAATTCCATATTTCTTTAAATTTTATTTAAAATTTTTCACACACCTTTTAAGTCAGTGGTGGAATTATACAATTTCTCTTTTTTACCTCTGACCTCACGGGCTACTGTCTGTAAATAAATGTTATTTTCATTATGTTTTATGTAAAAAGTAAGCATTATTTTTTCAAAATCTAGTTAATTAATCTTTAAATTTACTAAATAACTGCAAATGACATCTCTAGGATTTTTAAGAAAATTTTAAAATTTGTTGCAAATATTTTTCATTTATAATGGCAGTTCAATAAATTGATAATTGATTGATGAGCATGCTAATGTTTCAAAAATGCCTAAAAAGTTTAAAATTGGAAATTAATTTTTATTTTAATACCAATTAGCTCTAGGATAGTATCTTTCAAATAAAATCAAAATTTAGATAACCCTTCATTTATGTGGTGTCAAATAAAATGCACTTCCTTGAACTGTGTAAAAATCAATATTTGGATGTCATTGTGCCATGTTGCGACTGCAGCAGTAGACAGAACAGATCAGCTGCTTTTTACGGCATCCTGATGTTAGCAAAGAATGAATAACCTCTGACACTTACAGGATTTACAATACCAGTGATAACCATCTGTTGCATCCTGATAGACACTCAGCCAAAAATGGCCAGTTGCAGTGTACAGGGTGCGATGGATAAATTGTCGTCTAAATTATGCAAAAGTGAAAATAACACTGATATCTCATTTTAAGAGATATATTTACCAAAAATACCTAAGGAGTAAATTTATTCAATAAAATCACCATTAACTTCAACCATGGCCTCCAGACGATTTCAGAATCTCTTACAACTTTTCTGGACAGTCTACTTGTTTAAGTTGACAGATGCTATCATAATCCTTGCCTTCAGTTCAGTTGGTGTTACAAGGAGTTTTGTTGGTCTGTTGCTCAACTGCACTCCACACATAATAATCAAGAGGGTTGCAGTCTGGGGAGTTAGGTGGCTAGATGTAAGGGGTGATGCGGTCACAGAAATTTCCTGACAGTCACGACTGGGTTCTCCTGCTTGTGTGGCATGGTGCAGAGTCCTGTTGCCAGACATAGTGTCTTCCAGCAGCCACCATCTTGACCCAGGGCAGCAATACCTCAAGTCACTTGATGTAGGTCTCCATGTTCAGTCTGAGGCCCTCACTAACAAATTCAGTTCTTTTCTTATCAGAATCATCAGAGTTTTCCAAGCTGCCGTACATTTGTAATCACCATTAGACTCATCCAACTCTTTCTGAATCCTCTGCACTGTCCTCAGATTGACACCCAACCACTTTGAGATGTTTGTATTGGAGTGAATGTGAATGCCAAGCAGTACAACATACTGTTTCCGAATTTCTCATGGAGTGAATTGCGTCATGGTGCTCTTTTTCTCATAGATGGTGCCCAACTGCCCCTACTATACTGTGCAGTCAACAAAATCAAAAACAAACAACATGCATGCATGAAATTAAAAATATAAAATGGCAATGATTTACCCATTGCACCCTGTAGACTTCTGAATGAGCCCTCATTAAGTCGACCAACACAGAACAGTTATAGGCTCCCTAAAATGATTCAGTCAGTTATGTGCCATGTGTGACACACACTTAGGTGATCATGTATCTTTCGATACATGACTAAGGCAGATTTTTTTTCTCGCAGTAGGTTGCCATTTCTTTCTGCAGTAGACCAGTTGTCATCCAAGGCTATAGAAGCTGGTCAGTTCTGCTATTTACCCATAGCTAGAGGGAGAAGAAGAGGATTCATACCTTTCCCTAGGGTATTAGCATGTAAGTTAATGTAATGGATTTGAATGGAATTTGAACTCGGCTCTCCGATTCCTCAATCCGAGCCACTATCCATTACTCCACCGTGCCTCCTAAAATGATTTCTGTGTTGTAATAAACAACCAATCTTGCAAAATATCTTCTCATGATAATAATTCATTCAGATCGATGATTGACTGTGAACTTTGACAAATTATTTTATCCAGCTGTATTGAAGGATTACCAAAATTTAATTTCAAAGACATTTAAATTATTTAAAATACATTCTTCTGTTTTCTTTTGGGAATTCCATAGCAGTACCTAAGAAAGACTAATAGCACAAGAAATGTGAAGGATTAACTTAAGGTTACTGGAAGAACTGTATCTGAACAGAACCTAGAGCTCTCCAGGGACTCATAGCCCCACCCCTAGATCTATTATATAGGTTCCTCATTGTATTACATTTCAATTTTCACAAAGCAGAATTCATATGAAATGCAAAGTTTATTTGAACTTAATCACATACAAACCTCTCACTAATTGAGAAAAAATTCTAACATAGACAAAATAAAAATAATTAGCAAACTTAGATGTTTGTGCCCACAAAGAAAGCAGTGTGTCAAAAGGCTGGTTTTCCATTGACACCGCTATTATTTTAACCACCTTCACTCCTTGGCAATAGTTATTGTTTTATTGGGTTGGTGCAAAAATAATGTCGTTTTTTCACGTTCAACTTCATGTGAGAAAACAACATTATTTTTGCACCAACCTAATAAAAAGCAATGATTAGAATTTTAATAAAACCTAAATGTATAATGAAGGAGAATTTATATGTTTTTTGTTCTTGAGAATTGACAACAATAATAATAAAGACTATTTATTTATTTATTAGATTGTTTATTTACATGATTATATTGTTTATTGGAATGGTTGGGAAAACATTAGCTAATTGCCAAGTGTTGTAGTTGATCCACAAAATTAATAATTTAGTAAATGTTTATAAATTTATGAATACAAAATTGTTTTTATATTTCTTTCTTTATAAACTGGTAAATGATAAATATTGCATTTGTTTCAATTGTATTAGTTTTTAGAAAATTGTAAATATAAAATTAAACAATTTAATAAATAAATAGTGTTTAATATAAAATGTACAAATTCACTTTTATCATGTTCATGTTTTATTCCAATTCTAATCATAGCTTTTTAAAACAATAAACATTGCCAAAAAGTGAAGGTATCATAATAATGACGGTGTCAAGGGGGGGAACTGTCCTTTTGATACTTTGTTTTTTTGCTGGCATGGAGATCCAAGTTTGCCAAATTATCATTACCAATTGAGGAAAATAAAAAGGAAAACATTGCTATGTATGTTTTTCTTCTTCATTACTTTCAAAGAATAAATTTATATTTTTCATCATTTATTTCATATATAAATTTGATCATCTCTCTATATTTCAGAGATGATGTATTGTTACTATTTACACTATTTGGACTGTCGTCCTCATCTTTATTGTCATATTCACCATATTTTGGCCATTGTACACACTGGTCTTCTTCAGGTGATATATGTTAAAATGTCGGACCTTTATTTCGCCAACTGAGGTAGATTGTTCTAGTCTCCAAGGATACATGGCCCATGGATAAAAGTGTTGGTTGAAGTAATCCAGTGACTTGACCCAAAGAGTTTTGAGTTCAATACCTTGGCCACAGCAGAGGTGAACTAGAACTTAGAGAGTTGAGTTACTAAAGGGAAATAACTGAAAATGCGATATCCAGAAAAAAACATGGCATGTGTAACTACAACAATCTATCCCCAGTGGCTAAAATAAAAGGTTCAGTTTGAAATTCCATGTATGTCAGCTGAAGAAGACCGGAGCATACAATGGCTGAAACATCATGAATATGACAATAAAGATGAAGACAACAGTCTGGACAATGTAAATAGTTACAATGCCTCATCACAGAAATATAGACAGATCCTAAAGAGGGCTGGAGTGTATAATGGCGAAAACTTTGTAAATATGACAATAAAGATGAGGATATCACTCCCAACAATGTAAAGTGTAAATAAATTTCATACATCTAAAGCTACAAAGCCTGGAAATTTTTAATTACAGTTAAAAATTTTAGATACCTAATTTTAAGCTTCAATTGAAATTAACGTTAAGACAATTTTGATCAAATATTCTACTCTTGGTGTTGAACTTAAAAGAATTTAAAACATTTGTAATATTAAACCCATGAGCAAAATAATTTTCCTAATTACTTTGCTATTGTCCTGTTGGTTGCATCCTATTAAACTTCTCAGCAAATAATAGATCCTTCCAGTTAATATGTGTTCAATGCAATGATAGCAGACATGGAAAGAAAACTACAAAAGCTCCAACAGAAGGTAGTGAAGGAAAGTGAGGTACCTAGTCTTTGTGAATTTAAGAGCAGTACTAGATTGGCAGCAAGGTCTCATCAATTTACAGTTGAAATGGCTAAATGTAACAATAAGTTCTATGCTTACAGTTTCTTCTATCGCACTTATCATTTGTGGAAATCTCTTCCAGCTCCTTGCTTCCCAGTCAACTTAATTTTTGTACTTTTATTGTCCGTTTTCCTTAATAGTAGTTTTTCTCATATTTTCCAACAACCAGATATCTCTTGTGTCTTTATTGCCTTGCTTGGGGGGAATTGATTAAAAAAAAGAAAAGAAAGTGTTATAACAAAGGATGTTACAATCAAAGAAAAAATGCATTCCAAAAGCCAAGCAGAGTGCTGAGAAATAGAAAAATTTAATTAAAAACAAGGAAAAGAGTACTAAACTGTTATATATCTGTCTTCCGATACGGTAGTGAATGCTGAACAGTTTCCTCAAAGATGAAAAATAGACATGAATCAACAGAAATGTTGTCCTACAGAAGGATGCTGAGGATACCATGGACTGAACATGTGAGCAACGTCAATATTTTAGAGAAAATGTAAACAAAAAGGAAACTAGTACTTAACATCAGGAAGAGATAATTGAAATTTCTGGGACACATAATGAGGAAGGAGGGCTTGGAAAATCTGATATTCACAGGACAGACTGAGGGCAAGAGGGACAGAGGAAAACAATGCATAACATACTTGACAATCTTGAGTAAATGGATGACGGAACAGGGTTTAGGAAAAATAATGAAAAGACAATATTAAGGACAGGAAATTGTGGAGAGCCATGATTTCCTACATCCTGAGGAGACATGGCACAAAAAGAAGAATGTTTTACAGCAATTTTTAATATCATAATTCTTTCTTGATAAGTAATGGCTGTCCACTTGTATCCAAGTATGCCTGTCTACTAGGGCAGCTAGTCAATTCCTGTTGAAAAACCTTGCTCAGGCACATTTGTGTTTGTACAAAAACCAGAGAGTGCACCCATGGGTTATGCTGCAACAATGCTGAGTGGACCTTAGTTATAGTTTCTGGGATAGAGCACATTATCTGGCATGAGCAGACTGAACAAGGCCTCAGACATGATGACTTGTGACTTCATGCTAGCAGAACCACCAACGGTTTCCAAATTGCTTTGTCTACTCAATTTCACTCACAAGCCTTGGGCCAATGTTTTTTCAGGCACTTTCCAAAGGTTCCTCATGCTGGAATCACTTCCCCAGGCCGGTAACATCAAGAAGTCACCTTCCTGAAAAATTGGCCATGGTGAGATTTGAACCTGGGTCTCACAGTTGGAAGGTGAACATTCTAAACACTTGGGTGTGTGCTTTTTTTTTTTTTTTTTATAAAAAAAGAATAATGTGGGAGTCAACAAGTAATTACACCCCATTCAATGACTTTATGAAAAGTTAATTTTCTACTCATCCCCCCCTTTCTACACTGTCTATGGATCAAAATCTAATAGTTATAAGAGTTTCTCAAATGATGTCTGTAGCAAAGGCCAACTCCAGGGCTTTTCCTCAGAAATACTCAGGACTGTTTCTTCAGTGACTACAAGTGACATTACAACATCTTTGCTTGCAAAAATCAATTATTCCTTTGAAAAAAATTAATTAAAACTTTTATTTAATATAAATTATTGCAGAAATATAGCTGCAGTGTTCAGCAGAATATGCAAATCATTTCAAGATAAATTGATAAGTCACTAAACTCATGCAGGCCTGATTAATTAACTCTTTTATTTAACATAAAAATAAATCAGAAAAGAATTTGAATGAAAGAGTTTTCTTTTAAAAAAACTGATCAAAGTATAAAAATAATTTTCAATGATCTTCCTTATAACAAGAGAAACATTTATTTGGAAAATTCATTCTTAATAAACTTATGGAATTTGGAACAAACTAAGAAATTTGGGTGAAATTTAACTTGCAATCCATACTTGTACATGGCAAAAAATATTCTGATAAAAATCATGAAAAATGAACAAAAAAAAAAAAACAAACATGTGCAATGGCAAATTCACATATTTTTTCTTCATATAAAATATATATGTTTGTTAATTTGCATGGAAATCAATAATACCCTTCCCTTGTCAGATGTTTTTCTGTGTAGTTAAATTTAATTCTGTAATTATGGTTTCACTTGTGCATGGAGTTTTTTTTTTTAAAATGAAGAATCATTTTGATGGATAATCTATTCAATGCTTAAATTGTTTGCTGATGATCTTTTAAATAGGAACCCTTGACAAGATTGAAATGCATTTTATTTGCAGAGTGTGCATAGTTGCATGTGTTTGAAATTTGAATTCTATGAAAATGACAACAAATTTAGTTCTCTTCGTATTTGAACTCATTGTAAATGCTGATCTGTATAGTATGCAAAAATGGGAACGACTAACCACATTTTTACAGAAAAATTTATTCTTAATCAAACATCATTTTATTAAAACAGATCATTTTATAACTAATAGTTGAATATTATACAACTGAAAAGGATATTATTAGTTTTTATTTAAGACCAAACTCTGCAGTATTGAAATTGCTGCCTAAAGTACACGTTGTTGTCCAAAAATGAGTAGATTATTAAAATTACTACTGAACATCAATATTTGATGTGACTGCCTTCATTTTCCATTACTGCTTATAATTTTGATAACACTGAACTAAATTTACACAGTTACTGGAATGTTTTTTCCACACAAACAGTATGCATTATTTCAAATGTATTTTGTTGGATAGTCCTGGTAATAATTTTTTTTGCTAACATTCAACTAATACAAGGCCCAAGATCTACTCAAAGTAGAAGGGTTAGTGTGTAGACTTATTTTAGTATAGGAAAGAACAAACATTATGAGTATAGAGTTGTGAAACCGATTTTAGAATGAACCAGAAACCCAATCCTAAACAGCCTGGGGAGGAGTGTGAACTGGACAATATGCAAACTTATCCATTCCTATTGGTGGAAGAGAGAAAAAAATAAATAGTGAATAAAATTTCAGAGTTCAGACACGGATGTTAGGGGTACGGAGCTGGAGCAAACTTTAGAAGGAACCAGAAACTCAATCTTAAACAGGTGGATTCTGTAAGTGCTGAACAAACTCAAATGTGCCTGTGCAAGCATTTGCAACAAGGATTGTCTAGCAGCTCCAGGAGTCTGATGTGTTAGAAAATGAAAAGCCAGCCATTATTTTTCACATTAAGTATGCTATTTTTTTTTCCAATTCCAGTATTAGAAGTAGATGTAAATGTTTTAAAAATATACTACATAGAATACAATCATCTTTTTTTGTAGGAGTGTATGCACTTTTGGATGGCAAGAGAAATCAAATGTAAAATGCTTGGTCACAAATAATTGCTGATAATATTGTAAATGGTGCAGTCACTCATATCTGAGGATGCCAGTCTACAAGGGCAGCTAGTTGATCTCCATTGCAGACACCTACTCATGCACATTTGTGTTTGTTCAACACTCACCTAGGGTTTATACTTCAACTATGCTGAGCAGACCTTAGTAACAGTTTCTGGGAGAAAGCGCATTATCTAGCATGATTAACAGTCTGAACAAGGCCAATCCACTCAAGCCCTCAGTCACAAGGACTTGTGACTTTGTGCTAGTACAATTACTGATTGCTCCCAAAGTTTCCATTAACCCAATTTCACTCACAAGGCTTAGATCAACTTGTGGTATGGTTTTCAGACACTTTCCAAAAGTGTTGCATGCTAGGATTGCCTCCTCCAGACCGATTACATCAAGAAATCACGTTCCTGACAAATCAACCAGGATGAAATTCAAACCTGGGTCCCATAGTCAGAAAGTGAATGTTCTAACCACTTGGTCACATGCCCATATAAGCTGATAATATATCCAGTGTAATATTCTACCATGAATAATGAAACCATGCTATGTTTAGTTTAACATTTCTTTCAGAAAAATGGAGAGGGGTACTCATTTGAAAAATGTATAGAGACCCTTCAAATGTTTCCATCTTATTTTTCAACAGGAACTCGAAGAAAAATACTTTTTCAAATTGCAATTGCATTAAAATGTTGAGTGCACCCTTAACAAGAAATTGGTTTCTTTTCTGTATGTAATCGCATGTGGCTTTTTAAACTGGATCTTCTTGAAAAGGCTGACTCACACACTACACAAGGAAATGGTTTCTCTCCAGTGTGTATTCGCATATGATTTTTTAAAGTAGAACATGCTGAAAATGCAGATCCACAAACTTGACAAGAAAATGGTTTCTCTCCAGTGTGTACTCGCATGTGTCGTTTTAAAGTTGACTGCACTGAAAATGCAGATCCACATACTTCACAAGAGAATGGTTTCTCTCCAGTGTGTATTCGTATGTGATCTTTTAAACTGGATCGGTCTAGAAATGTTGATCCACACACTTCACAAGAAAATGGTTTCTCTCCTGTGTGTATTCGTACATGGCTCTTTAAACTGGAACTCTCTGAAAATGCTGATCCACATACTTGACAAATGTGGGGTTTATCACCTGTGTGTATTCGCATGTGCCTCTTTAAACGTGAATTCTTTGAAAATGATGATCCACATAGTTGACAAGAAAATGGTCTCTCTTCAGCATATTTCTGCATGTCATTTTTTAGTTGTGAACTCTCTGAAAATGCTGATCCACACACTTCAGAGTAACATTTCTTTCCCATGTTTATTTGCATGTTTTTTTCCATTTTTAACTATGTGAAAAATGATCTGCACACTTAAGAAAATGCTTTCTCTCCTGCATGTATATTCCTGTGTCTTTTTAAAATGCAATTCTTTGAAAATGCTGTATCCAAATTATTTAGTAAAATATGATTTCTCTCCAGCGTGCTTTTGTATACATCTTTTTAAGATTGAAAACTGTGAAAATACTGATCTACAACTTTTGGGGTATACTTTGAAATGTGTATTTAATAACAAGTTTGGTGTAAAAACTATGAAAGAATGATAAATTCCTCCTTTGTGCACTTGTATATGACTATTTAAACAGGAACTCGGTCAAAATGTATATCCACACACTTTCCAAGAATGTGTTTTTCCTTTGGCATATGTTTTCATGTATACTTTCAAATTATCATATTCCCTTGCTGTTGATATCTGTAAATAAAGAAGAGGTATTATGAAAGAAAATTATAATAATTCAAATGAACAATAACATAAATGCACAAATTCTTACTGTTGCCTCTATTTATTTTTATTGAAGGAAAAAGTCAATCCATTATTGGTGATAATACGAGAAACATTTTATGCTTCAACATTTAACCAATTTAATTTTAAATATATTATAATTTTGCTCAACAAATGGGAATACCAGGTGCTGTAAGCTTGGGTGGTGTAACAGATAATGGCTCAGTATTGTTAATAGGAGATCTGAATTCCAATTCCTGTTAGGTTCATTATATTCACTTATGATCAAATACCGTAAGAAAAGGTATGAATCCACCTCTTCTCCCCCAGCAATAGGTTGCTTAGTAAGACTTATATCATTAAACTATAATTAGCTAAAAAAATTCTTACAATCTAAAAATATTTTCAGGCTTTAAATAACCTGCAAAGTCGTTAAAAAAAAACAAAAAATAAATTAATCAATTAACAAAGGAAATACCAAAAATCTGTGTCTGCACCTCTGGAGCTTTTGTGTCATGTATTAGGTGATCTACCTTATGATCATGTAATTGCTAAGCTTGCAGATGTCTTAGCCTGTGTTGGTAGTCTTCCTTTAGATTTATTTACTAATTAGCAACAGGTGCTGGAAGGACTGTTTCATAAGAGCTTTGAAAAAGCTCTGAGCTGAATTTGGCTTCAAAATGTCACCACATCCAAGTGCCCCAACATATATTGATCTTTTCTATGTGTTTGCATGGCTTCATTGGTCTAATTAAGGAAATAAATTATATCAGACTGTGTGACATTTATTGTCATTACTGGAAGAAGTTGTAGTTGCTTTCAATTCCAATGATTACTGAATAGATCAATAAGTTATTTGAGCTTTTCAGATTTTTTAAATTCCTCTGTGTTTGAATAAAACAACTGCACTACCCTGCTCGTTGGTTCTGTTATGTATTATTCCAGATGATTTTGTAAAACAGTCTAGCATCAGTTCAGCTTTTATATATAAAAATAACACACTTATTTTATGGTATGGAGTAACTGGTCATAGTTAAATATTGTAGAGTGTGTGGCCATTGTTAAATGTAAATAAATAGCAAAACAGCCCAACAAACAGAATTGACAAAGTTTGTAATACGCAACAAGAAAAAGAAAAGAACAAGGAAAAATGTAATATAACGCAAGCAAACAATATATACAAGGCAGATTAACAGTAATATAACAAAAAGGTTGCAAAGTAAGAATTGGGGTTGACACATAAGAGCAAATTTGAATAAGTAAATGTACTTCAAAACAAGACAGACTGGGACCGAGTCATATGAAACCAAGAACTGACCAGTTTTATTGCCTAGGAAGAAGTCCCAGCATGTATTTGTTTTCTTCTGCCTATAAATTGGGGAGGGGAAAGTGTTTTACAGTCATTCCTAGTCTAAATTTGGATTCCTAAAGATTTAATTTTTGGACTCATCCATGTTGTTCTTTGAAAAGTAAGTCACCTATTTTTGTCCGTGTTTGTCTCTCAGTACTGTCTTATGCATTTATCTTTATTGATTTTGGGTCAGTATTATTTTCTTTCTTTTTTTTTTTTAACTTTTTTACTTATGCTGATGAAATAGCAGAAATACTTTGAAAAACATTATTACCAGCAATAAATTTTTGATGGAAAAAATTATTACCAGCAATACATTTTTGAAAAAACAGTTACCAGCAATACATTTTGAACAAGAATATTACCAGAAATAGGTTTTTTGAGGAAAAAAAATATTACCAGCAATAAAAATTTTGTCAGTATTCCCATTGGAATAACCCATTGGGGTTGATATGCCATAAAACAAACCAAACCAAACCAAGATCAGGATGAATTCTCTGGGCATCAGAACTAATAGAAATTGTTATCGACAAATTTCAGTTTGAGTGATTTTTTTTTTAAAGTCCCCTGTGTTGCAACAGAGTGATTTCCTGTCACCCCCACCTCCCTGGTTAAGATAGAGTGTCTTTGTTTACTTAGTTAATATGAGTAAGTATTGTTCTTGGCCTGTTCTTGGCATTCTCTTTTGTTATGATCCTCTCGGTTAGTGAGGAAGCTTCTTGAGTCTGTCTGTATAACAGAACACAGTGGCTGCTCTTATTTTTGTGGGATGGACAGGTCCTACTAACATGTGTTATTTTTAGTTTGAATGTTATGTTATATTTTAGTCTCATTTTCTGAGTTCATCCCTGCCCCTCTCATTTCAGGATCAGATATTTTTGTGTATTTTTATAAGGAAAAAGAAAAAAGGAAAAAAAAAAGAAGAGACATTTTCACAATTTGTATATAAAGAAATTTTTATGTCATAGGGCTTTTTGTAGGTTCCCTGTGAATATGTAGTATTGTGGTACATGTAGGATTGAATGGTGATGGATGTGTTCTTGTGGTGTACAAGCAAATTGTAATGAACGAATGGGTCATGAATCTGATTAGCTAGGTCTTGGATAGTTATTGTTGATCAGCCTCACCCCACTTCTCCTTCAGCCTTGTGCCAAAATTGTTGCATATACAGCAATAATCATTTCTAGTCTAGATTGGAACCAAAAAATGTAATTGGTAAAAAGGCTCAGCAAACAAGATTGACACAGTTCTCAATAGACAATAAAGAAGAAAAAGGGCAAAATAATACTAAGCAAATAATATATATATATATATATATATATATATATATATGTGTGTGTGTGTATATAAGACAAAAATAGGCAAAGCAACAGTAATGAGGTAAAAGTTCACAAAGTAAGAATCATATTCACAGGTAAAAAGGATGCAGTCAAGTTATTGTAGCGTTCTGATTTAAAGACGAATAAAAATATGTTGGATGAGACCAAGAAGTAGTCTATTTTTATTGGTTTGGATGAAATCCCAGCACATTTAGTTAAAAATTAGTTAAAATCTAACGTTCTATAGATACAGTTAAAGCAAAATTAAAATGTCCAGCTGCTAAATGCGAACTGCATTTTCTCTGAGATTCCACTGAAATAAAAAAAAGTTGTCTGACAATGGTGAGACAAGTAAAAATTGAAGTTTCCGAAATTTGTCTTTCACATTTTCTATTACATTGGATTCTGTGGCAATGAAGGAGAAAATAAGGTCTTACCTCAAAAAAGAAAGTTCTCTGTGCTATTTGATGGCAAAGAAAGTCAATTTCATGATCAGGTCAACTTTAATAAGCCTTGAAACAGTCTCAACCAGTCACAGTTTTTCTTACCCCATAAAAAAATGCTATTATAGACAAGAGATGATTTGCTCTGTTGTTCATGGGTAAAGAAGGCAGTTTTGGATACAAATTTTTGCCCCCACCTTTTTATAATCATTTAAACTCAAACAAGGCAACAAAGTCACTAAGATGCAAGTGGTTACTGTGTGTGAAAGAATATGAGAAAAAGAAAAACATTAAGAAGTGACAACAATAAGAGAACAAGAATTAAGAAGACAAAGGATAATCATTGCCATTGAATTTAAATTGAAAACACAGAAATTATGGATACAAAAGATAACGATTACCATTGCATATTTTCTTAAATTTGTAGGTCTTTTCATCTTGCGTTTATCAACAATTTTAATTTTCTTCAAAAACATTTGGGTTACCTCCTACATCAAATTAAACCTCTGCAAATACTTAAAAAATTGATTTATGATTAATAATATTTACGAAAATGCCTTATCTTATAATTTTTTATATCTTCAAAAGTCGAAATAAAATAAAAATAAAAGTGACTAAAAAAGAAAGATTCATTAATAACGAAATGAAATTCGCCGCGATTCGGAAAATATATAAATCAATTTTTCTAAAACTGCAATAGATTTCACGTTCATAAAATAATTAAATCAATTTTCAAAACATGGTTCGCCAAATCCAGATAATTATTACATTCAAAAGAAGAGAGAAAATATTTTAGTATATTTTCAAATATTTTTATTTTTCTTCATGAGTAAAAGAAAAAAATTCTCTAGTCTAGATTTTCCGATTTTCGTAATTTATTTTTTAGTTATAAAGAAATTAAGAGAACGTTATACTTACTCCTTTCTGTCTTTTTTCGTTTAATGTGGTTTCTTTATAATGAAATAGAGAAACAGGAAAAGTTGATTTTTAAATAAATTAAATGTTTTTTTTAGAGAATTTTAATTTGTTTTCGAATGACACAATTGTTTTCTAAAGAGCGGAACTCAAGGGAGATAATTAAGAGAAACTTAATTTACCTCTTCAGCAAAATAGAAATACGTTCAATGGAATTCTTGTTTTTTTTATAAATAAATCTTTTGTTGAGTAATTTATCAGAAATCACAAGTTTTTAAAATTGGAAAGTAACAAGCGCGCCTTTGTTTAAACAAAGAAAGGAGAAAATTGGATTTGCCATGAAGCCGGATCTTGTATGCGACTCGCATACCAAAATCCTACATTTTCGATAACGAAAGCGAAAACTTGACGCCTCCAGTTTTTATTTTTATTATTTAAAATAAAAACACCACACAACATCAGCGAATTGTCCGATTTTAGTGAAATAGCCAGTAATTATTTATGAATAAACCAGTTTTGCATTAAATAGGTCATTATTTTATTTTGTGAAAATATTTTGGTGGCCAATTTCTTCCCACCCTTTTATTTCTACATTATTTTATTTTTTTTTAGTTATGCTATTTTTTTTTTTTTGACTAATAAATTTTAGGTGGTTTAATAAAAAAATCAACTAAAATCTTTAGAGTCTAACTAAACTTTATTTATACTCTAAAGATTTTTTAGTAGTTTTAAATTTCGGTGGTTATCGTGAATTTTAAAAGGAAAGTCAATGAAGATGTTTTTCCAGAAAAAAAAGCATAAAAATAATAAATTATGCAATAAAAAAGTTCGAACATGCTGAAAAGAAAATTCATCCCGACCTTATCAAAATTCAATAAAAAAAATATTTTTATTGAGAATTAAATTAATAGCGTTTTCATAATAAAATTTATTATTAAAAATCTATATTTATAATACATATTTTTTAAAATTGTAATTTTTCAGTGATTTTGAAATTCATCTTGTCTTGTTGCTATTCGTGACAAGAGAGTTTCTTTTAGTTTTAGGTACCTCCAACCAAAGATTTGCTATGAACATACATTGTGAAAAAAATGTCATAAACTTAACAAAAATAAAGTTTTATCGTCAACCTTATTAAGAAGGAAAACCAAATTTTTTATCCTTTTTAGAAGCATTGAAATTTTGGTTAAATTTTTTTTTTTTTTTGCCTCAAAGGGTGACCATAAACTATCGGAAATTTGTGCGGCTTTTAGCAGTGAAAAACATAGTTATTTGGAAATTCTTGCAAGAAAGCTGATAGTAGTCGAATTTCAATGCAATATTAATAACTTTTTCACAAATAAATTAAATTTAGAAATGTTTCTTTTTTTAGAAAATCTAGGTAAAAATATGATTTTCTTACATTTGTTACGCCCCCCTCCCCATTTTATTGAAATTTCAAGAAATTCATTTTTGTGGAGCTTTAGTTATAAGCACAAGTCCTTGGAGAATTTAAATCATCAATTTTTTTTTGTTTTGTTTTTGTCAATTATAGTAAATCTGCTGTGAATCATAAAATAAAAAATGCCATAAGTCTTTAATTGCTTATATGAATAAGAATGGACAATATTGTTTGAAGACTTTTTTGATGTATAATGAATTTTTACAAAGATTATTTTAATTTTTTTTTTATAAATTTAATCAGAATAATTTATAAAGTTTTAAATTTTAAAATTCAATGTTAATTTGTAACAATTAGGTGATATTGTTATTAAGTAAAACTATTTCATTTTTTAAATTGACTTTTTAAGTAAGATATAAAATTATATTACAAGGTATTAGCATTGGGCAGCTTGGGGATGGATCCCAAGCATAAACACAATATCTCTTTACATTTCATAACACAGCTTATACATATACCCTAAAAGTAGTTTTATATAAAATTTAATAAATCTCATGTACATGCAGATACAGGTAAAGACGCTAGTCATCTAATGTTCACACAGATTTTTAAGTGGTAAAATTAATATTTCATGTAAAAATAATGCTTTGTACTTTCTGTAGGTGTACAAAAAAATGTTCACTACTTACAAAAACTATAAAAATGCAGGACATTTTGAATAATATATTTAATGGTTAAGTAATCATGGCCATGTAGACTACATAGCTGGGCTGGGGAATGCCCACCCAAGGCAGATGTGGTCACTTACATCAGCTGCACATCATCTAAGAAACTTCCCAGTGCTTTCTGAAATTTTCCATTTGTGGAAAGTCATATCAGAACCTGAAAAACTTTCAGATTTTGGAATTTTGGATAAAGGATATTCAACCGGTAATAGTTTTATTATCCATTGTTTTTATTCTTGCTTTTTTTTTTTTTTTTTTTTTTTTTTTTAATGATTTTGATATCATGATATATTTAACTGCACCAAATCATGATTTTTAAAATTATTTTAAGTTTATTTAACAAAAGAAAAATGATTGGGGAAAACTGATAAAGACTTCAGCCAGTCAGTTAAGTGATTACATGATAGAGATTTTGTTTCTTTTGATTCATGACTAATGAGGCAGAAGAATCTCCTGCAGTAGGTTGCTGTTTCTTTCTGCAGTAGACCAGTTGCTAACCAAGACTATAGGACTCAGTATGTCCTGCTATCAACTCATAGCTGGCTGGGGGAGGGAAGAGAAGAGATGGATTCATAACTTTCCCAAGAGTATTTCAGCATAAGTGAATGTAATGAACTCAACTGGAATTCAAACTTGGCTCTCCAATTTCTAGTTTTGAGCAATTATTCATTCTACCGCAATGCTTTCTTTCAGCTCTCAATGTTATAAAATGTTATGGAGACCTCCAGACATCATACATAATTATTCTTAACCTTATATAACCAATAGGGTGCTAATTCAGAACTGTTGAATTATTCATTACTTGATCTTCCATACAAAAATGATCTAACTGTTGTGAAAATAATAAATAAAATTATTTTAAAAAATATTTCTGATATGAATATGGTATCAAAGTTTATATTTTTTGAATCTTCAAACATTTTTATTCAATGAAAAAAGATCTCTTTTGTTATTATCAAACAAAAGAATTTCAAAATCACACTAAAAACTTACAAGTCAATTCTTAAAAAGTAAATATTCATTTCCCTTGTCAAATTTGAAAGAAAATAATGTTTTATTAAATTATGCATGCATCGACTGTGAAGAAAAATATATTCTTTTTAATCATTTCATCTCAAGCATGATGAAAATGCCACTAAGATACAATGAGTTCCTAGGAGTGGAAGAGAATGAGAATTGAGTAAGGAGAAAGAGCAATAAAAGAGTATTATTCAGGATATCAGAAGATTGCAATTGATGTTGCTTTTAAACTTTTGAAGATTGTATATGGCAGGGAAGCAAGAAATCAGAAGTGAGTTCCACAAGTATCATAAATTATTAGAACAGAAGCTACAGTAAGATCTAACTAATTCAAAAGTAAAATGATGAGACCTAATTGCCAATCTAGTTGCTTGGTTGATTTTGTTTAGCAGCATATCAAACACCGTGGGTTATATAATGCTGAAATCTAAATATTTTGATCACAATTTTATGGCTGCAACTATATACATTTTGAATGCGAATGTATGTCTTCAACTATAGATAAAATTTATTGTTGGTCATTTTACTTTAACTAGGTAGTATTAGTAATTTCATTATAAATTAAATAATGTTGGTTGATTTTGTTTAGCAGTATATCAACCTCTATGGGTTATTTAATGTCAAAATCTGAATACTTTGTACATAATTTTATGCTTTCAACTACAGATATTTTGTACATACTTTTACACTTCCAGGGTAAAGGCATGGTTTTTAGATATATGGTTTGTTGATCATAAAATGTATTGTTAGTAATTTTTCTATAAAAATGTATTTTTATATTTTTTAATCTTGCATTGTCATTTTGCTATAAAAATGTATTTCACTTTTTATCATAAAAATGTAGTTGACTTTTGTTTTGGGGTTCACTATTTGTCCATAGTTGGGACCCTAACAGGTGCTATCACCATGGATCAGAGTGGACCCAGGAACAACAGTAGTTAAGAGGTGGTTTCACACTCTTCAAAACTTCCATACTCAGGAACAGCCAATCTAATAGCATACTTAAATTCATTAGGTGATGAACTGCGATTTAGTTGTAAATACTGTTATTGTTTTGAATTTATTGAATCAATTGAAAAAAAAATCTTTTGTTTTTTTGCCAATATAAAAAATTTCTTCTGTCATAATTCTTAAAAGATATTTTTTCTTAATTGAACTGTTTTTGTATTGAATTTTTGTACTTAATTAAAAAAATTTTGTCAACTAAAATAAAACACTTTTCCTGTCATAATTCTAAAAATATAATGTTTCTTAGTTGAACTGTGATTAAGTGTAAATACTGTTTTTATTTAAAATTTATTGATGCAATTGCAAATAAATAAAGAAACAACTCTTGTTCGGTCATTTACAAACCTTGTTTTGTCAGGATTCTAAAAAAATAGTTTAAGTGTAAATACTGTTTTTGCTTTGATTTTATTAATTTAATTAAAAACTTTGTTTCGATAATTCTCAAAAAAATACTTTTGTTTAATTAAGTTATGATTAAGTGCAAATACTGTTTTTGTATTCAATTTATTAATTTCATTTAAACAAAAAAAAAGTTGTTCTGTCAATCTGTCATGAGTTGGTATGATTAAAATTGTTTTTTTGGATGATGGTAAAAAAAAAAAAAATTTTTTATCTGTAGCACCTCCAGTTTGACACAGCTATTTATTAAGAAACTTTAGTTGTGACCCATTGAATTTCCCAGGGACCTGCTCAAATCACCACCTGTGGGTTCCAATGACACACTACATTAAAAACTTATCAGCATTGCTACTTTCATTATTAAATATCCGACACCATGATAACAGATTTACCAAAATCAAATGTTGAACCTGAACGCATATTTACAATCAAAACAAAGTCTGGGGAGAAAACATTTTTAGATTTTAAATTTCAGCATTCCCACATCTTCAGTGTTTCCTCTCAGTATGCTCACCTTTTTATATCTCTCCCTTACCCGCCTATGCATCATATAATTCCATCAACAAAAATATTACTTTAGTCTGATGAAGTCTTTCTAGAGGACAAAATGCATTACACAATTTTTTTTTCCACTTTGTCAATCATTTGTCTAACATTGTTCTGATATATAGAAATTTATATACCATTTGCCCATAAATGAGAATAGAGATGCAAATGGAAGGTTCTATGTATCTGGTTGGTGAAATGCAGAAGTGTGTGTGTGTGTGTGTGTGTGTGTCGGGGGGGGGGACACATTGTATATTCATAATGTATCTTCAATAGTACTTCTTGAGATGGTGAAAAGTTTTCAAAATGTCTGTTTATTTAATTGGATCAAATCTTTTTTTTTTTTTTTTTTTTCAGTTGGTTCTGAACCAGTGTCAATTTACAGTATTTACATTAGTCGGACTATTGTCCTCATCTGTGTCGCCATATTTGTCACAACGTTTCGGCCGTTGTACGCTCCGGCTTTCTTCAGGTGGTTGGAATTTCGAACTGAACCCTTTATTTCGATCACTGGGGTAGACTGTTCTAGTTCCACGTGCCATGTTTTGATGAATGTCAATTATCAGTTATCTCCTGCTAATTTTCCCTCTGAAAGTTCTCCACTGCCTTAACCGGGTATTGAACTCACACTGTTTGGGTCTGTCACTGGATCTAACCAATGCCTTTATCCACTGTGCCATGTGTCCTTGAGGACACATGGCACAGGGTTCAGTTCGAAATTCCAACCACCTGAAGAAGGCCGGAGCGTATAACGGCCGAAACGTTGTGACAAATATGGTGACAAAGATGAGGACAATAGTCCGACTAATGTAAATGCTGTACATAATACCTCATCTCAGAAATACAGACAGACTCTGAAAGATGAGGACAATAGTCCGACTAATGTAAATGCTGTACATAATACCTCATCTCAGAAATACAGACAGACTCTGAAAGATGAGGACAATAGTCCGACTAATGTAAATGCTGTACATAATACCTCATCTCAGAAATACAGACAGACCCAGAGTCAATTTAAAGCTGAATAAATAAATAATAAATTTGTCGGTATTAATTGATACTTATTTTTTTTTATTTTTTAAAATTCAAAAATTGTATTTTACTGATTCAGAATGAAAATCCCTTTTTTATTGAAAATTATTAACACGATACATTATTATTTACACTATTTATACTGGGACTATTGTCCTCATCTTTGTTGTTGTTATCACTATATTACAGCTATTATGTACCCCCTGGCTTTCATCAGGTACATATTTATCTGGGTAACAATCTGGGTAGCTCAATGATTCAGGAGAGTATTTTCAATGTAAGGAAAATATGAACACTGTACATGTTACGTATCACTTAACATCAGAATCTGTACAAACAGAATGTACATATTTATTACTTTGCCTTACCTTAGATCTTGGGTAATGAACTGATAAGGGATTGTACTAAATAGAAAGCAAAAGATAATGATGATGCTGATGATGGTCATAATAATATGATGATGATGGTCATAATAATATGATGATGATGGTCATAATAATATGATGATGATTTGATTGCTTGCTTGATCTGTTTTCTACAGCTTAACCCTTTTGCTGATTATTTAAAGCCAGACAGTATTTTTAGATTGTAAGAATTTTTGGTGAGAGATAATAATGATTTAGTGATACAAGTCTTACTAATTAACCCATAGCTGGGGGGAGAAGAGGTGAATTCATACCTTTGCATGTAAGTAAATATTACAAATCCAACTGGAATCGGAACTCAGCTTTCCAATTGACATCTTGGAATCGTTATCCATTACATCGCTCACACATCTATTCCCATACAATAACCAAAGTTAAGCAACATTGAGTTTGGTCAATACCTAGATGGGTGACTGCTCGGTGCTCTAAGCTTGGATGTGCAGGTGGTGTAATGGATAATGACTTGGAATTGATAATCGGAGAAAACCAAATTCCAATTCCAGTAGAGTTTGTTATATTCACTTACATGCAAATAACTTTGAGAAAGGCATGAATCCATCTCTTCTCCTCCCAGTTATGGGTTAATTAGTAGGACTTGTATCACTAAATCATTATTATGTCAAAGAAAAAAAAAGGATTCTTACAATTTAAAAATATTTTCTGGCTTTAAATAACCTGCAAACGGTTGATAGACCATAGAAAATGAAGCAAGCAAGCAAGTAAACTGTACATCCAAGCTTGCAGCATTTGATATTCCCAAGTGGTCACCCATGTAGGTATTGACCAAGCTTGATGCTACTTAACTTTAGTGATTGTATGTGAACCGGTGTTTTCATGTGATATGGCCATAAGCAACATTACATGATGGATAAAATGTAAGTAATAAGCAAAAATGAACACAATCTAATTGTGCAAAAAATTCCTTTAATTTATTGAGGACAAAAATTCTGATATAAAAATTTCTTGTGGTTTTATTAATTTGCAGTTAAGATTGTAGTGGTTCATGAGAAGAAACTGTTCATGTGGAACTTACTTTTCACCGATAGAGTACAGAGGGAATGTGGTTGGTTTGCTAAACTGTTAGTGGCATGGCGGGTCCTAGCCATGAAGGTTAGACCAAGGAATGAAGTTCGTCCAATCACTGCAATAAAGCAGTGAGAGGCTCACCACATACCCACCTATGAAAGAGAGTTGGAGAGTGGAAAATAAGAGGCTTTTGAACACCATCAATACTGGAAAATGAGGACAGGGCAGCTTCTGCCCAAATATGATAACAGTACTCCATTTTCAGCTTGATCTGGCTCTTATAAAGGTAGAGGATAGCATAAGTAGTTAGGTACTTGGTGGAGTGCTACAGGGAGACGATCATTTTACTTGCGTCTTTCAATTAAGGAGAGCAAAAAATTAATACTGTTACCAATTTATGCATAGTGTTGTTAGTAATTATTCACAGTCACAATTAATATAATAAAAAAAATATTCAATATTTGTTGTTAAATTAAACCTCTTTCTGATTCACTCTATACCAAAACCTGTCAGCTGTACGTGATTGGTTTGATTTGGTTTACGGCATATCAACCTCAATGGGTTATTTAATGCCGACAACATTTTTATTGCTGGTAATATTTTTCCCTTCAAAAAATTTATTTCTGGTAAAATTTTCCCTTCAAATATGTATTGCTGGTAATATTTCTTTTTTTTTTTCAAAAATGTATTGCTGGTATTGAAACCTATTTTTACACTTTCATAGTGTTTTGATCCCAGTTAAGGGTAACTATTTGTCCATAGCTGGGACCCTAACAGGCACTACCACCCCAGGTTAGGGTGGACCTGGGAACACCAGCAATTAAAAGGTGGTTCCATGCTCCTCAAAACCTCCTAATCAAAGGACTTGCTGTTGGACATAGTTTATCATCTTACCCAGGGTGCGGATGTAGTTTTTCGTCATACCCAGGATGACAGCTAGATGTGAATGCTATGGAAACCAAATTAAAAATAAAGAAGTCACTCTCTGTGCAGGGTCTCCATGCATCACATACAACCCACAAAACAAATCCCACAAAAATATAAAATGAAATTTAAATGTTCGATTTAATCCCAAATATTACTGCTAAAGCAAAAGCAAGGCAAAAATGATTGAGTCATGTCTCCACCTTGTCGGCTTAACATGACCTGCTTGGAAAAACTCAACACAGTACACAGGCAGTTCGTAGACTTCACCGGTAGCCTCTTGGTCAACTAACCTGACACAAACTTCTACACCAAGCTTGTACACAACCAAATCTCCCATCTTCCAGGTCACTTTTCTCATCCACAAAAAAGACATTCTATTCTGATCCATTATATTGGAAATACAAATAATTTTAACATATCTTGTCTCATTCTCTTTCTGCTTCACCAGCAATCAGTCAGTTATGTGCCATGCATGATACATGCTTAGGTGATCATGTATCTAAAGATACATGACTGACGATGCAGATTTTTTTTCCTGCAGTAGGTTGCCATTTCTTTCTGCAGTAGACCAGTTGCCATCCAAGGTCTGTCCTGTTATTTACCCATAACTAGGAGGGAGAAGAAGAGGATTCATACCTTTCCCAAGAGTATTAGCATGTAAGAGAATGTAATGGATATAACTGTAATTCAAACTCGGCTCTCCAATTCCTCAATCCGAGTCGCTATCCATTACTCCATTGTGCCTCCTTCACCAGCAATACTTTGTTGTTTTTAATGTTGCTTTTATAACCATATCTAGTATATAACACAGTGAAATTCAGAACTATAAATTTATTTACATTTTTATAAGTTTTCTGGGTAAAGATGTGTGAAAGTTGATTTTTGTGGATCTATTTTTCATAGTAAATAGTCTTATTATTTAGAACTGTCCTGGGTACGACGATAAACTATATCCAGCATCAAGGCCTCTGATTGGGAGGTTCGGGGTTTAAAGGAGCCTAGAATAACCTCTTAATTGCTGTTGTTCCCAGGTCCACCCTAACCTAGGGTTGTAGCACCTGTTAGGGTCCGAGCTATGGGTAAATAGTCAACCCCTGAAACGGGGGTCAAAATACTATGAAAATATAAAAATACATTTTTATATAGTAAAAATTCCAGCAAGAGATTTTAATAGTAAAAAAAAAAAATTACCGAACCTCCCAAGAAAACTAAATTTTGACCTTAAATGACCCATAAGGAGTCGAAACAGACCAAAACAATTATTTAAAATGTTTATAGAAATGGACATGGCTTATCACATTGAAACACTGGTTCCTGTATGATCACTGAAGTTAAGCAATGCTGAGCCTTGTCGGTACCTAGATGTTGACTGCTTGGAAATATCAGGTGCTGTAAGTTTGAATGTGCGAGTAGTTTAATGGATAATGGCTCAGAATCGCTCATTGGACAGGCGAATTCCAATTCCCATTGAGTTTGTTATATTCACTTACAAGCAAATACCTTGGAAAAGGTATGAATCCACCTCTTATCCCCCAGCTTTGGGTTAATTAGTAAGACTTGTATCACTAAACCATTATTATCTCAAAAAAAAAAAAATTCTTACAATCAAAAAATATTTTCTGGCTTTAAATAAACTGCAAAAGGGTTGATAAGCCATAGATAAATAAAAGAAATAGACACGCGTTATATAAAGAGAAAGGTTATACATTTAAATAGCAAGTTGTCAGTGGATTTTTGTACATCTACTTTTCCATATTTTCCATATCTTGTTCGAAATCTGTCTATATTTCTGAGATGAGGTATTGTAATTATTCACCCTATTTACATTGTTTGGACTGTTGTCCTCATCTTTGTTGCCATATTCACATTTTGGTTGTATGCTCCAGGCCTTCTTCAGGTGATTGGAATTTCAAACTGAACCCTTTATTTTGTCCACCAGGGTAGATTGTTATAGTTCCACATGCCATGCCTTTCTGGATGTCTCAGTATCAGTTATCTCCCTTTAAATCAAGTTTTTGTTTACCTTAGCTGTAGCCAGGTATTGAACTCACAACTCTTTGGATTAAGTCACTGGATTCAACTTTTATCCACTAGGCCATGTCTCCTTGAGGACATCACTATATCATTTTTTTTTACCAGAGCTCATGTTGCAATTTTGTTATTATTGTTTTTCTCTAGCAGTCTACTTTACTGGTTCCCATATTGAATTCATTTCTGTGCTTGGCCAGCTTAGGAGATTGTTGTGGCCTGATTCCTTAAGCTTTTGTATTTTCCATTGATGTTCGCTATTATTTCAACCTGATCCCACAGGGGGTGGTGATCTCCCTTTTCTCTCCATACATGCTTAGCTACATCTGATTTTTCTATTTCCCCTTGTGTTACGGATTTATGGTGTTCCTGCAGTCTTATCTTAAGGGGATGTCCTGTTTCTCCTTGATATTTCTTATCACAGCTGCATGTGATAGTGTACACACAGTCCTTAATCATGTTCTCTATGAGAGGTCTTACTCAGAAGAGGTATCTGCGAAGTATTGAATCATTTTTGAGGGTTGTCCTGATGGTATATGGAGTTAAAGGTAGATAACTGATACTGAGACATCCGGAAGAGTCATGGCACGTGGAACTGGAACAATTTACTCCTGTGGAGGAAATAAAGGGTTCAGTTAGAAATTCCATCACCTGAAAAAGGCTGGAGTGTATAATGCCCAAAATGTTGTGAATATGACAAGAATAACGAGGACAACAGTCCGAACAATGTAAATAGTGTAAATAATTGCATTACCTCATCTCAGAAATATAGACAGATATGAGATGAGGCAGTGTAATCATTTAAGCTATTTACTTTGCCCAGTGGATAAGACTCAGTTTGTGACTTCTGGAATCAGTTCCGTATACAAATTTTCAACCTTCATTTCACTAAAATTGATGAATAAAAGAAATAAACTAAAATATTTATTATTAATAATCAATTTATTAAAAAGAATTCATTGCTGTACAAGAAAATGATTCAAATGTCTGAATCTAATACAAATGAGACAAAACATAAAATACTTTTTGAATAAAACAATGATAATTTAGTAAAAACAAATCATTATTGAGCAAAACATCTTTGAATAGCCAACTCTTGTAAAAATGAGACCAACCAAATATTGCATAAAACAAAATATAAATTATGTGAATATGAAAATAATAATGAATTAAAAAATAATTAATCTTTGATAAAAGATAATATAAATATACTATTAAAAACTCTGTGTCTCCCTGGGCTGGGGGAACTGTTGGTAGATCCAACGTGCTTTAGATCTCTCAGCCATCAATTTTGACCTTGTGCCACATCTAAGCTACACTCGGTAAATTGCTATCAAAAGTTCTTCATGATGAAAGCATGTTGGAGTAATGGTTAACGGCTCAGATTGGGCAATCAGAAAGTTGAGTTTGAATTCCAGTCGAATTCATAACATTCACTTATGTGCTAATACCCTTGAGAAATGTATGAATTCATCTTTTCTAAAAAGCTATGGTCAAATAGCAAGACAAACTGGATCCTATAACCTTGAGTGGTAACCAGTCTAGGAGAAGGAAAAGCTCTGAATTAAAAACCAGCCTGTAGAGGGTTGGGCTCCGTTTGGCTATTTTACCCAGGAAACACCACTACAACTGCAGTACATGTGGTACCAGTACAACCCTAATGGGTTACGGATCTCATGATAGTGATTAAAAAAAAAAACACCCATGATCATCAAAAATAGTAATAAAAAAGGATATTTCAATGCAATGATGTATTAATGAAACTGCCCTTTTGTAATAACGAAATATCTAATAATATGAGAAATTTTAGTGCTATTGCAATATTTATATTATCTTTTTATTTATAATGACATATGGCAACATGCACTTTAAAAGAAATACTACTGTTGTAAATTGTGTGGGTCAACAATTTCAGTGAGTTCTAAGTTGAAAGAACACATTTGAATGAAAATAAATCTTACTCCTTTGATATGCAGTGATCAATATTTCAGTGACTGAATCTTTAATAGATGTGCAAAAGCACTCCGGAGAGAAACCTTATCATTGTGAAAAGTGTGGATCAGTGTCTACAGACAATCTCACAGAGGAAAAACACACACACCAGAGAGAATCTATGTAATTGGGAAGTATGTGAATTGAACTTTGAAGAAGTTTTAAAAATTCAGAATAAAGAGATATGGGTTACAAGTTTGATTCTCTTAATAAATTGATAAAATAAGATTCATTTGAATAATGAAATAAGATTCATTTGAATAATGAAATCAATTTCATTTTTAGTACAATTAGGTTTAGTCATAATACAGTGTGCAGCAGAAATACCTCCCATATAATGGTCAGACATTAATGACAATGGTGTCTTCATCTAGCTAATGTCTTACCATTATGTGGGTGGTATTCCTGCTGCACACTATTATTGGTAAACAGTAATACCCAGAAGTTATATTATAAAAGAGCTGATTCTTTTTCTGTTACACAGTGTGTGTGTGATATTGCATACATGTATTTGTGTGCGTCTGTGTTGTGTGTAACTTTTACTTGTATCATTTAATGCACACACAAACACATGTATGAAGATAATGTAATTGAATTTTAAATAAGACAATGGAATAATACATTTTCCCTCAAACTTAGTCTGGGCAATCCCTAACCTGGGCTGAGTAATAAAATATATCAACACAAATGATTGCTCTATTGTGCTTTTGAACTCTATGTTAATGTGTAAATTGTGCAGTAAACTATTTAAAAATATCTACCAATTACTTAAATCAAAATTAAAAACAAAAAGAAATAAAAAAAATTCAATGTATTCACATTTTGTATCTACTGCCAGTAATATGTACAGTTCATATACACTAAGAAATATTACTAAAAAAATATACATTTTATTTTCCACAAAACTTTTAATTGTACCCTTTTTTTTTCATATGTATTTTTTAAAATTTGTTATGAAAATAAAATGATAGCATTGTAGTTATAGGTAGGCCCCTTTTGTCTCCTAGCAACCAATATTTTTAAACTCAGTCTGCCACTGATGTCTAAGTACTTTCGGTCTTAAATTTAAAGATTAAGAGCATGCATCTTAAAATGGGATCGTTTAAAATAAATGATTCACACTTTGACAAATATGGATTTATTTCTGTGTCAGTATGGGTACTTGTAAATTATATGAAAATGCTGAGACATGTGATTCACAAGAACGCAGATTCTCCCAGAGCTCTCAAATGCTTTTTTACATGACCTCCCCTTGAAAATGCAGATTCACGTTTGTTTACATACATACATGGTACAATGTGTAAACGGTTACCATTTTATATATTTAAATTCATGCATGCACATTGTTTTTGATTTTGTTGACTGCACAGGATAGTAGGGTTCGTTGTGTATGATCTGTGAGAAAAAGAGCACCATGAGACAGTTCACTCTGACAGAAATTTGGAAACGGCATGCTGTATTGCTTGATATTTGCACTGGAAGCTCCAATATAAACATTTCAGAGTTTTTGGGTGTTAATCTGAGAATAGTGCAGAGAATTCGGAAAGAGTTGGATGAGTTGTAATTACGAAGGTGTTTGGGGTGATCACTAGTGATGGCGACATTATGCCTCCATTCATCTTCCCACAAGACCTCGGTTGAGGCTGTGGGTGAAGCCAATAGCAATTTTATTGAATAAATTTACTCTTTAGTATTTCAAGATATTTTGGTAAATATATCTGTTAAAATGAGAGTCAGTGTTATTTCCATTTTTGCGTAATTTAGATGACAATTTATCCATCGCACCCTGTACTTCTGAATTTTAACACATTCAAAAATGTATAGCTATTGCATTTTTCAAGTGAACATACATAACCATGCTTTTTTGTTTTTGTTAAGGCAGGACTGGAATTAATCTCACACAAAGAAAAGGATCCTGTCTATCAAAGTATGTTAATTATTTGAGAGGTAAGCTTTTACAAAGCTGGATGCACATCTCAAATACTCATGGTAGTCCAAATACACCAAGTGTTTTTTATTGAGATACCATCTCCTGGAAGGTTGCTATTCAAAGTTTGAAACTCCAACCAAGCCATTATATATAAGTGAATACTGAAGCTGACACTCAGCAGCACAATAAAATTTTCAGTTTTTGTGAAATAAATCCCTTTTTTTAAATAATTAAAATACATCCTTTTTTGTTTGTGTTCATTATTTGGAAAGTCTACTTTACAAATCGTTGTTTGGATGCACATTTAATAGGCTTATTTTAAAAATTTTCACAATACCAATGACCATGTCTGGCAGGGGGGTCATAAACTTTCAAGCAGCACTAATTATCCATTGGCTACTATAAGTTCATCCCCTTTTTGACAGGTCTTGTTTTTCATCCTGTGGGAGTAACATGTCATCCTTCTTCCCTGCAGAAAAATAAGTGAGGGGGCTGGTTTAGACACCAACCACCCATCCATGTAGCAGACTGTACTGGGTTACATTATACCAGGAGCAGACCTGAGCCTGAACTAACTCACTGAATATTTTGAACTAGATATTTGACAAATGTCACAGGTCTTATATCTACATGTAATTTAAACTGGAACACAAAGACATGTTTTGCAATGCTCTTCGCATAAGAATTTTCAACTCACAACTCTTTGAAAATAGAGCACACACTTCAAATGTCTGGAATTTCTCTCCAGAATGTATCTGCATGTCTACTTTCAAATGTTGTTACATACACAATACATAATTTGCATATATATTTCAAATAGGGCATCAATGAAAATATTTACATGCAAATTTGACAAGTGTAACTTGTTTCCCTAGTGTGTGCTCCTATCTTTTTTCAAAATAAACATTTTTGAAAATGTTAAACACAGAAAATTTCTAAGCACAAGAAAATGCTAAACACAAAAAAGTTTCTATCCAGTATGTATTTGTCTATGCCTTTCTAAATATAACCTCTTTGAAAATGCGGATCCACACATTGTGCATAAATAAGGTTTCTCTCCAGTGTGTGTTCGCATATGTACTTTTAGATCTGAATGTTGTGAGAATGCTGATCCACATATATCACAAGAATATGGTTTCTCTCCTGTGTGTATTCTCATGTGCCTATTGAAATTAGAATTTTTTGAAAATGCCGACCCACAAACAGTGCATATATAAGGTTTTTCTCCCGTGTGTGTTCGAAGGTGCAATTTTAAACCTGAACTTTCTGAAAATGATGATCCACATACTTTACAAGAAAATGGTTTCTCTCCAGTGTGGATTTTCATGTGGCTTTTCAACTTAGAATTCACTGAAAATGCTAATCCACAAACTGTGCACACATAAGGTTTCTCTCCAGTGTGGATATTCATGTGTCGTTTCAACTTAGAATTCACTGAAAATGCTGATCCACAAACTTGACAAGAAAATGGTCTCTCCCCTGTATGTATCCGCATATGTACTTTTAAAATTGAATTCTTTGAAAATGTTGAACCACAAACTTTGCATAAATAAGGTTTCTCTTCAGTGTGTACTTTCATGTGAAATTTTAAACTTGAATTCTCTGAAAATGTTGAACCACATACTTGACAAGTAAAAACTTTATTTTTTGTGTGTATTTTCATGTGACTTTTTAAACTGGATTTTTCTGAAAATGCTGATCCACAAACTTCACAACTAAATGGTCTCTCACCAGTATGTATTCTCATGTGTCTTTTTAAATTAGAATTTTTTGTAAATGCTGATCCACATGCATGACAAGAATATGGTTTCTCTCCTGTGTGTATTCGTGTGTGATATTTTAAATTAGACCTATCTGAAAATGCCAATCCACATACTGTACAAGAGAAGGGTTTTTCCCCTGTGTGTACACGTATGTGTATTCTTAAAGTTGAACTTTCTGAAAATGCTGATCCACACACTTGGCAAGAATATGGTTTCTCACCTGTGTGGATTCTCATGTGGCTCTTTAAACTGGATTTCTTAGAAAATGCTGATCCACATATTTGACATGGAAATGGTTTTTCTCCTTTGTGTTGTTGCATGTGATATTTTAAGCGAGAGCTATCTGAAAATGTTGATCCACACATTGTACAAGAAAATGGTTTCTCTCCAGTGTGTATCCTCATATGTCTCTTTAAAGTACACTTCTTTGAAAATGCTGATCCACACACTTGACAAGAAAATGGTTTCTCTCCTGTGTGTATTCGCATGTGTACTTTTAAAATAAACTTCTTTGAAAATGTTGATCCACATATTTCACAGGAAAATGGTTTCTCTCCTGTGTGAATTTGCATGTGATTTTTTAAAGTGCTCCTTTCTGCAAATACTTCTCCACACATTTGACAACAAAATGTTTTCTCTTCCATGTGTGTTTGCATATGTATATTTAAATCTGAGTTCTGTGAAAATGATGACCCGCACACTTGACAAGAATGTGTTTTCTCTCCAGTATGTGTTTCCATGTGTCTTCAGGTTTTAACTGCCTGCACACTTCATAAGAGTACAGCTGCTCTCCACTATGTCATCAAATGTGTACTTTGTAATGGAGATCCTGTAGAAATGTTTATATACAAACTTTGCAAAAATATGATGAATTTTTGTGTGCTTTTGCTTGAGCCTATTTAAATCTCAACTCTATAAAGTTGTTGATCTATACACTTTGAGAGATGATATTGTTCATTTAGCATCTGTCTTTACAGACTTAAACTTCATTGTTATCTGCAACAGTTGATATCTGTGAATAAAGAAGTAGTATTATTAGATGAAACTTAAAGCTTGTGCATTATTTAGGTGGCATTTTAATTAAGTGCAACATATTATATAATTCCTGTTTAGTCACAAATTAAATTTTATACTATTGCTCTGCAGACATAACTATAGATATAACAACTTTTACTATGTGAAATTTATTTATCACAAATGAAACACCATTCATGATAAAAAGGAGGAAAACAAGTGAAAAAAAGCATTCAAAAAAAATTATTCAATCCTGCAAAAGCAAGGAAAAATAGTGTTAAATAAAGATTCCTCATTTAATAGCTTATTTCTATTTAAAAGATAGAATTTCCTAAAAAATAACATTGTACAGTGACATCTTATATACTTACCTAAAAAAAGAAGATATATTTAAGTTTTAAAATAATTTTTTTTAACAGATAAAAATTAACCATACTGATATATCTGTCAACATAATTCTGATAATTAAAAAAATCTTTTAACAATGGAATAGACTTTTCTGAAACTTTATTTGAGGAATATTAGCTAATTTAAAGTATAATTAATCTGATTTGAAACATATTTACTTTAAGTTTAAAATATTACAGAAATGGATTTTTAACTCTAGAGTGTGTTTTTAACCTCACAGTAGCTGTGTTGACAGCATGATGACAGCTAAAGTTGTTTTATGGGGACATTATCTGTAGCAAAACATAATTTAAGAAAATGATGTAAGTGCTTTTTTTTAACTAATTTTCAAGTATGCAGTAATCTTAAAAATTTAAGAAAATATTCTACGTAATCTAATGTTAAATTTTAGAAAATTTGCCTTTAAATTTAATATACTTATCACTCTTATTTTCTGATAATGTCACACATTGTCAACTGTACTTACCAAAATTACACGTTTATACATTAATAAAAAAATTTAAAATTATTTTTAAAATATTGGTTTGTGATAATTTGTATTAAGCTTTTATATTTATGATTAGTAAATATAGTTTTCATTTAATAATAATATAGTCTAAAAGGCTGAAATTAATATGTGATTTTAAGATTTAAAACTTAATGAATTTTTCTAATTAAAATTAAAAGAAATTAGAACAATTTTTGTAAAAATACATTATTTATTGAAAAAATTTTTTTCTTAAGACAATAGTGTCCTTAATATATTTTATTTATAGAAGCCATTAAAAGCTTTTCTAATTAAATAATGTCATAGTTTTAGTGCAATTTTTTTTTTTCTGATTCAAATCAGTTTTTTTTGTAAATGGTATTTCAAATTTTATTTGAAGAAGATTAAGATTAAAGTGTGACTGATTTGAAAAAAATATTACTTTTAGTTCAATCACAGAAAAGTATTTTGTAAAACAGAGGTGTTAAGAACTCTCAATTGATTTATGTCCAGCAATTTTTTCTATGGTGGACATTAATGTTAAAATTATTTGATGAATATAATGTGAAGATCTTTTTTTTATATAATTTTTTTAACTACTCAGTCATCTGTTAAAATGTAGTGTAGTAATCTTTTAGGTAGTTTAGTTTTATAGTCTTAATTACAAAGATATGTGTTGAGGAAATGTTAAATGTTATGTTAAATTTACTACAGCTTATTTTCCAATAATGTGTGTGGACATCCATATTTACAAAAATCAGTACATACACAAAAAAAAAAATTAAAAATTCTTCTTAAAATACTGGGGTTAGCTGAAGTGTAGTAATCTTTTCCATTCATGATTTATAGTTTTTACTTAATTACAATATCACTTGACTGCTAAAAATCAATACAGAATTTTAAAAGATTTAAAACACTATGAATAATTATAATTAAAATTTTTAAAAATGTAAACAATTTTTGTAAAAATGAATTATTCATAGAAAAAAATTTCTTAAGACAATAGTGTCCATAATATATTTTATTCATAAAAGCAATTAAAAGCTTTTCTAATAAAAAAAATCTCAATTTTATTGTTTTTTATTTTATGATTCAAAACTGATTTTTGGTAACTGGGAGGTGAGGAGTCATTGACAAAAAAAAAAAGAAAAAAGAAAGGGTGATTTAAATTCTCCAAGTTCTTCTGCTTATAATTAAAATAAATTATACAAAAATTAATTTCTCAAAATTTCATAAACTTAAATAAATGTATGTAAAACATGCAAATAACATATGTAAAAAAACAAAAAATTTTAGCAAGATTTTTTAAAAAAGAAATGTTTCAAAAATAATCTTGTGTCAAAAGCAAGGTTTTTTCCTCGACACTGCTATTATGTTAACCAACTTCACTCCTTGGCAATATTTATTGTTTTAAAAACGATGATTATAATGAAGTCTAAACATATGATGAAAGGGAATTTATACTTTTTGTTCTTGAGAAATTACAACAAAAATATTAAACTGTATTTATTCATTGGAGTGATAATTTACAAGAATAATTTTATATTTTTACAACATTCTAAAAGCTAATAGAATTGTAAAACTAATTCAATCCAATACCATTTTGACTAATTTATAAAGAAATAAATATGAAAACAATTTTTATTCATAAATTTATAAACATTTATTAAATTATTAAAATATGTGAACCACCTATACAGGAATGCTTACGATTTTATAAAGTTTGAGCAGATTGGCAAATAGCTAATGTTTTGCCAACCATATCAATAAACATTAAACAATGCAAATAAACAATCTAATAAATACTGTTTATTACTTTTGTAGTAAATTCTCTAAAACAAAGAAAACATATAAATTCACTTTCATATGTTTAAGTTTTAGTAAAATTATAATTATTGCTTTTTAAAACAATAAATATTGCCGAGCAGTGAAGGTAGAAAATAATAACAATGTCAGGGGAAAACCGCCCTTTTGACACAATGTTTTTGGGGGTTTTTTTTGTGAACATGAAACTTAAAGATTTCTATAATTTCATTCACTTGTGAATAAATCTTGACAGTTTGATTAAAATCCAACAAGAATTTGATTTTGTAAGAATTTCTGAATCAATGTGTTTTTCAACGCAAATTCAGTGCCTTTGGCAGCAAAAAGGCACTATAATTTCCTATTTATGGTTATCCACTGACATAAGAAAAAAAATTAACCAAAATTTTGAAGGTTCTGTGGAGAATTTGACTTCAGGCCGGAGAAAAGCAATATGTACTTACCTGGGTTTTTGTTTCTTAACTAAAAGTTTTGTTTTTTTTTTTACTAATTTTTTTATAGTTACAGGGGTCATGTGACTTTATTATCCTGAAGTAGTTACAAGGGAAATATTTTTTCCATTTTAAATAAAATTTTTATTTTTATTATTATTTAATGCAAGTTATTAGATGGTAACGTTACGTCGTGGAAAGGATCCTATTTCACAACTTAAGGCAAGTAATTTTACTTCTTTTCCTCGGCCTGAACGGTCTCAAGATTTTTGATGGTTGAGATTTTCTCGACAGTTCTAAAAAGGATTTTTTAAAATCCTTAATAATAACAAAGTTTTGACTATAAAACTTTGTGTTTTATTAAATTTGGGGCATTTTTTCATCATGTATGCTAATTTTTTGCGAAACTTTGAAGGTATCTAGTTATAAATAATAAACTCTTTAAACAACATTATTGTTTGCATTCAGTCAAAACAAAGACGTTTTAATTATTAAGGACTACAATTCACTAAACACCGGTTTAAGTAACGCAGTAAATCATTTATTGACGATAAATGTGCATCAAACTTAATGTTTAAAGTAAAAATACAGGGGAAAATCATCCTGACAAGATTTAATTTCATTGTTATCTTTTCGGAAAATAAGTGATTTTGATAAGATAGATCAAATTAAAAGAAAATGAATAAATTAAAATTTTCGCAAAATGTAATTCACATTGATTATTAGAAAATAAAGAAAATGAATCATAAAAAATTAAAAATATATAATTACTTCTTAAAATTAATTATATCAATTTTTCAATAACGAAGGATTCTTCTAATTGAAGACAGGTTCAAATATTTGTGGGTATTTAAAAATAATTTACCTTAATTTTTCTTCGCGAATAATAACTAATGTTCGTACAACGAGCCTACCTATGTGTACTGTAAACAATTACAAACAAATTTATTAATGTAAAAAAAAAAAATCTGTATACTTACTGCTTTGTGCTTTCTTTCGTCTGATTTGTTTTTCTTCATATATTGCAACATCCTTAGAGTGGAAAAACTGTAAAACATTTAAATAAAGTTTAAACTGACGATGTTTCGTTTAGTTTAAATTAAATTAAAAAAAAAATTGACGTCATTTGCGTTTGATGCAAAATATTTCCTAAAGAGTGGAAATCTAAGGGAGACAATAAAAAAATATGGCGAAAAGTTCGATTTTTAATTTCGACAAATTTTTTTAAAAGACATCTCGATGGAATTCTTGAACTTTATACGGACAATTTATTTTAATTAATTGATTAAAAATATTGTGGCATTTTAAGAAAAAAAATAGAGACTCAACCTCACCAGTGAAAAGAGAGTTGGCCTCAACTTTTGCGAAAGGCTTCAACCTTTAACGAACAGTAAAAAAAAAAAATAAAACACTAAAAAAACATAAGAGTAGGACTCTTAAATGAATCGCGCAGTAAGTAATTGCAATTCCGTTGTTACGACCTTCAAGTGGTGCGCCAACCCCTAGACCGAACGAAAAAGGGTAGCGTAAAGTAGAGAATTACACTCGGTAGAAAAAGGTGAAACAGCACTTGGGTTACTAATGGACATTAAAAATTAGTTAAAAATAAAATTAAAATAGTCTCTCTAGTGACTAGAGAGAGTATAGCAGACTAGAGAGCCCCTCCACTCTAGTCTATTATTGTTGAAAAGTGAAAACAACAATCCAACTTGGAAGAGCTCCTGCTTCAGAAATGGAAACATATCAAGTTGAACTCGCAAGTAACTTTAAGATTGAAAGAAAACAGGTTTTTTATTGTTTTTTTTTTTTTTAAATAATAACAATACACTTATGCTGAGTCTTACTTAACTACATAGGCAGGAGTCTCTAAATTTACCCGCTGTCATTCAAACCTTTTTCCATTCTCCTGAAGGTAAGTAACTTTTTAAGTACTTTTGAATTTTTACAATATATATACGTATCAGGGCCGGTGCGTATCACCTCCAACTGGAGTGGGGTGACTATTTGGGGGTTCGGGGCTGTACTTTGTGACCCTTGTTATCTTATCAACATTTGTTGTTTTTTTTCTACCTACATTTATACGTTACAAATTATACTAAGCAGAACTGAGTATTTATTTTTAAAAGCATGAAAAACTGTGTATTTTGATGTCATTCTGTTTTTGTTTTTTACAACATGTTAACCTCCATGAGATCGCTAAAAAAAGAGCATAGCATGATGAAAAAGACGCCAAACTTGACGAAAACAAAATTTTATCGTCTAAATGTTCATGTTATTATTAAGAGAAAAGATCAAAGTAATTTTGGGGTATTTTTAGCTTCTGCGCCGAAAAGATGTAATTTGAAAATAAAACAAAGCTGGTCATAGCCTTTCGTGTCACTTGACAGGTGTTGAATGACGGATTTTTACGTGATCATAATTTGTTCTACGGAAGACGAAAGGTGAAGTTATTTAGATTTAAGTGAACAAATTATTTACCTCGTTATTTTTAAGCAAAACTTTCAGCGCCCTAATTTTTTTTTTTTTGTACTTCGGTTTCACCTTTACGTTTACAATGCTTTTTGGAAAATATAAAGAAATTAAAATAAGACTGTTAAGACTAAGAGTGAGATTAAATTTCATAAGAAAGGTATCTAATTAATTTATCTTTCTTATGGAATTTTATCAGAAGTGTTTGTGTACATAAAATACTATAATTTTATGTACATTTATTGCATTTTATTGTGTTATTTGTATTTCCATTCATTTTATTATTAATTTTAATATTTCATTTATAGAAAAATGTCATAACTGAGATTAATATAAAAATTTCATGAGATGATACTGATACTTGTAGGTACCCTTCTCAGTTGAAATTGAAAAATCAAATTAACTTCTCCACACGTGTTTCGCAAAAGTAAAGGCCTTAACAGTGAAGAACAATGCTTAACTCAAATAACGCAACTTAATTGTATTCTGATTTGTCTTCCGTACTTTATAATTACAGCCCGATTATAAACACAAAATTACATTTCTTAATTACTGCAGATCTTCTGATTAGTCAAAATGATACAATTTACAACGCGCTAAAAAAAAGATCTATCTTATAAGGACACTTAGGAAACCCGATGCGGCTTTTAACTAATTTTATAAGATTTTAACAACTTAAATGTAAAAATCTATTATAATTAAAGAAATAACAAATAATTGTATTAAAAATTCATTTTTCATCGAAAAAATATTTTGCTTTCAGAAAATATTGTCCATATTCATAAAAACAACAAAAAGCAAATAAAAGCATTTAAAATTAAATAATATCTTTGTTTTATTGAGTTTTGTATGTTACAATTCAGAGCTGATTTTCATGTAGGGGGACCCAATTAAAAACAAAAAAAAACATGATTTGCATTCCTCAAAGCCTTGTGCTTTTAACTATTGTAATCACTAAACCCGATGCGATCGAATTTCTAGCATTTTCATAAAATTAGTTATGGGGGGGTGGTAATAAATATAAAAAAAATATATTTCTGCCATGACTTTAATAAAAAAACACATATTTATAATAATTTTGATCATCTGTGAATAGTTTCTGAAAGTTTCATAAACATCCGACAATTATTTTTATTTTTACAAGATTTTCCAAATTAATGTGTGTCATACAAAAAAAAACATGCCAAAAATTGTATATGTTATTTTACTAGTTATGGTGATACAAAGAGAAACAAGGTTTTTTAATCAAAATTTAGAATGTTCTAAAAGGAGGAAAAATTTTAAAAAATAATTAAAAAAAAAACTTTCCTCTTAATAATAACATAAGCATTTATAGCATAAAATTTTGTTTTTGTCAAGTTTGGCGTCTTTTTCATCATGCTATGCTCTTTTTTTAGCAATCACATGGAGGTACCTTGATTAACCATAGAATTAGACTTCTGTGCCCCACTGTTTTCCTTGTTCTTTGTCTCAAAAAAGAAAGATACCACTAGGACCCTTGACAACACAAGCTCTACCTACCCACTCCATGAAAATAACATTTACACTGTTATGGCATAAATTTAGAATAGAGGCTGTATTGTTTGGGGTTTTTTTTGGGTTTTTTAATCTTTTTTGTTTTGGACATTACAAAATTAAAGTTGAAAAACAGAGAAAAGCAAAATACATTAAATAAAAAAAAATTATATTGTTATATTTAAATTTTCTATAATTAATTTTTTAATGATAATTTAAAATTATCCAATATTTTTATTAAGTAGATATGATATATAAATTAATAGTGATGATTATCTTGTGAATAAATACAGTATTTTTAAAGTTTACTTTGTAAATACAGTATTTATTCTTTTACTTTTGAATTAGGATTGCTTAGATAAATATGTCATTTATTTTTTAATTTAGATTAATTACAGAAATGTTTTTGAATCCTAAATATGAAAAATAAAACTGATATTTTCTTTTTATTACAGCCAATATACTTCCTTCATTAATCCTAAATAAGTGAAATAATGACATAAAACTAGGTACTCCGACAAAAATCTTTCTTGAAACTTTTACTTTAGTTTTAATTTCAAGATTAGATTTAATATTTCCAATAAGTAAAATTCCTTACTCTGTATTTCAAACTGAATAGAAATTGATTGGAACAATTTTAGTTTATGATCAGTAAAAATGCTATTAACAAATCTGTCAACACAACATAATTCTCTTTATTAAAAAATCTTTCAGAAATAACTATGGTACCTAGACTCTTTGAATTTAAATGCAGTACTATATTGGTGAAGAAGTTTCATAAGTCGGAAATATCCTTGTTGTTTTGGATCAGATATTTTAAGAAAGTTGTTTTTTTCTTTCTTTTTTTTTCGCAGTCATCATTAATGTTTATGTTCCTAGTTCTTCCCTACCCAGTAAGTAACCTCTTGTGTCTTAATAACTTCACTGTCTTGCATCGGGTTAAAACCAAGGTGATCCTCATATGGATTGCTTTGGGTGAAACTACTTAAAAAAAAATGCAAATTAACTAATAATTTACAGAGAAAGATAAAAATTACACAGCATTTAAAACATCAAATTGTTAATCTGCAAAGTTTCAGCTTCTAAGCATGTATAGTTATTAAGTTATACTCTTCACATAACATGCTTTAGAAAAGAACAGAGCATTTTCCAGTTAAATATTTGCTTGATATTACTTTTGTGCATCTTGTATGAATAAACAACATGGATTCTGAGTCAAACTAGTAAGTCAAGTCAATGAAAATCTTCCTGAATCTCTCTTTGTAAAAATCTGGGCTAAGACAAAAAAAATCTTTGATTGACGGATTTGTTTGTTTAATGGCACGTCAACTCCTTATGGGTCATTTAATGCCAGAATTTAATTTTCTTGGAAGCTTTGAAGTAATAAAAATATGATAGATGTTATTCTGCTTTCATAATTGAATACTTGGTTGATGATACTCAGCTTTTATGCATATCAATGTTTGTGGGGACATGGTTAGTAGAGGTAGTGATATGTATGTTTTATGTTGTAGTTTTTATGAAGTTATATTTTGGAATACAGTTTGATTTCTTTAAGAAATTGTAAGATATATGTATTAATGTCATGAAAGAGTTGTTCAGTTGGTTGATTTTGTTTGGTGTCATATCAACTGCTATAGGTTACTTAAAGCCAAAATTTAAATATTTTGTACATAATTTTATGCTTTCAACGACAGATATTTTATACATAATTCTATACTTTCAAAGTAAAAGCATGTTTTTTAGATATATAATTTGTAGATCATAAAATGTATTGTTGGTAATTTACTATGAAAATGTACTGCTTTTTTTTGTTTGTTTGGTGGTTCACTATTTGCCCATAGTTGGGACCCTAACAGGTGCTACTACACTAGGTCAGAGTGGACCTGGGAACAATAGCAATTAAGAGGTGGTTCCACACTCTTCAAAACCTCAAATCTCCTGATCAAAGGCCTCGTTGCCAAATGTAGTTTATCATCATACCTAAGATGAAAGATAACAAAAAAAACAAATTCTGAACTGCACAAGATAAAAGACTTGTGGATTCAAGTATTGGTTCATGAATTTGGTGACATAGTAATTGTGAGTTCAATCCCTGGGCCTGGCAATGTCTACATGGACTTAGTGGAAACTGTTGAGTAATAAATGAGCAATACGAAAAATAAGAACTAGATAATGTATCTCTAGGCAGTGTCACAAAATCTCTTCGACTGAGGCTCACTCCCGGCGAGGGTGACAAGTATTAAGTCACAACCCTTATATTTATATCCACCACCCAGACAATGCCGAGTGAACTTCTGATAACGGGTTGGACAATATTATGGGATATCACTCCACCACAAGTGAACAGGAGAAAATATAACACAGAATCTTTCAAATGACCAAAATGAAGATATCACAAAACACACGATCAAAAGTATAAACTCCTTTTATTTATAACACAAAAAAAAAACAACTAAGCAAAAATAAAATTGACTGAGCATAAAAGAACTAAATGTTCATATATCAACAATTTGGGGGTAATTCACCTAATTTTTATCTGGAAAGATGTGTGCAATGAAATTCTCTCTAAAATGTTTGTGTGTGCATTCTATGAGCTGGGTGAAAAGAGGAATCAAAATTTCTCTTTTTTTTTCTTCTCTCTCTCTTCTTTTTTCTTTTTCTGTTTTTGTCCTTTCAGTTTCTCAGATGATTGTTCTTTGTTTCTCTGTTTCTCAGATGATTAATTCATTTTGGCGCAAAGTTCTTTCTCTCAAAATCCCTTTTTTTTTCTTGCTATTGCATGCTTATCTTATTCTTTGTTATATAACTTGTTGTATTTCTCATAAGTTATTGAGGTTGACTTCCTCATTGTCTTTCATATTCTTGCGGTTTTTGTTCATCTATTTCAGGTGTAGCAATGCATGGCCGAGGTGGATTTTTCTTCTTGCTTTCTTTGTATATCTTCTATGCTTATCATTAAACTCATTTTTGTTCTTTCAGTTTTTCGTGAACATTCAATTCTGGTTTAACAAGCCATATTCTTCCTTCCTTGTGATCTGATTCAAACTTCTCAGGATTTCTTCCTTCAATGTGTTTGTTCCATTCAGATTTTGTTTTCACTGTCAGTTAAGAAACAAAAGGTTTCTTATAGCTTTCTGACTTTTTGCAAGCGCCCCACATGATTTGGCTCGGGGTGTTAGCTTACATTAATTGCCAAATGACAGGCATGTCTTTTCTCGACTAGAGTTTTTGGCCAACTGAACTTAGAATAAATTTCTCCTTGTGGTCTCGGATTTCCTGCCATTTTGCACTGACCAATCAGCATTCTGCTCTTACAATGGCCGTTTGTTGCCAAGGCTGTTTGCTGGCTTATTACTATTAATAGCAGGACCACTTTAATTTCCAGACGTCTCATCTATGTCTGCTGGCAAGAGAGAGAGAGAGAGATTCTACTTTTGAAGAAATATGAATTTGACCAGCCACAGGGTCCAAATTTGTAACAGCAGTAGAACAAGAGCAGTCTACGCCCAAAGTTTAAATAAAAGTTTTGGTTCAGAATTCACTTAGGTTACCCAGATCAATATACACCTTATGAAGGCTGGAAGGCACAATGGTCAAAACGTGATAACAAAATCATGATGAAGCCAATAGTCAGAATGTAAATAGTGTAAGTAATGACAACTCCTCAGCCCAGAAATTCAGACAAAAATTATCTACAGTTTATAAATTAACATGAATTATGTGATATGTTGTAGCTTGTTAAAGCTCAAGTTATATAGATGCAAATAATTTCTAATAACACTACCTTTTTTTATTCACAGATAACAATTTTTGAGGAAAATAATTATCAGTTTGAAAAGGCACAGGCAGATTCATACAGAAGAAGAGAAAAAGCATTACTGCAATGTACATGCATCTGCATTTTGACAACATTCATGTTTAAATAAAAAAAGAACACAAAAGAGGCTGTATACCAGCATTTCTATAAAATCCACACTTCGAAGTACACATACAAGCACACAGTGGAGATAAACACCTGTCATTTATACAGATCAGCTTTTTCACTTAGATGACAACTGAAAAGAGATATGCCACTGGGGATAAACTATATTTATGTGAAGTGTGTGGTTCAGCATTTACACGGAATTCAAATTTCAAAGTACACATGCAAATGCACACTGATGAGAAAGCTTATGCAAATACTGTGATTCAGCATTTTTGCATAAATTACATTTGAAAAGACCTATATAAATACATGCTGAACAGAAGCCATTTTCTTGTCAAGTGTGTGAATCAGCATTTTCAGGCAGGTTCAGTTTGAAAAATCATATGAAATGCATTCTGGAGAGAAACAATTTTCTTGTCAAATGTGTGGGTCTACATTTGCAAAGATTTCAAATTTAAAAAAGCACATGCGAAAACACGCACAAGAAAGATCATTTTCAAATCAAGTGTGTGAATCAACATTTTTAAAGAGTTCCAGTTTAGAATCACACATGCAAATACACAGAAGAGAGAAACTTCACAGTTGTCAAGTGTGCGGCTCAGCATTTTCAGAGAAATCCAGTTTAAAAAGACACATGCGAGTACATACAGGAGAGAAACCATTTTCTTGTCAAGTGTGTGGATCAGCATTTTCAGCAAGTTACAATTTAAAAAGTCACATGCGAATACATACAGGGGAGAAACCTTATTCTTGTCAAGTTTGTGGATCAGCATTTTCAGAGAGTTCCACTTTAAAAACACATATGAGAATACACACAGGTGAAAAACCGTTTTCTTGTCAAGTGTGTGGATCAACATTTTCAAAGAGCACCAGTCTAAAAAACCATATACGAATACACACAGGTGACAAACCATTTTCTTGTCAAGTTTGTGGATCAACATTTTCAGTGAGTTCTAGTTTAAAGACACACATGCGAATGCACACAGGAGAGAAACCATTTTCTTGTCAGGTGTGTGGATCAGCATTTTCTCAGTATTCCACTTTAAAAAGACACTTGCTAATACACACAGGAGAGAAACCATTTTCTTGTAAAGTGTGTGGATTAGCATTTTCAAGAAATTCCATTTTAAAAAAGCATATGCAAATGCACATGAAAGAGAAATGAACAGATAATCAATATTATAATAAAGTGTGTAATTTTTTCAAAATGGATATGCAGTCACACAGTGGAGAAAAACATTGTGAAATGTCTGGATTAGTATTTCTTTATTATGATGCAAATCAACAACAGCAAAAAATATTTTATACAAAACAAAAAAAAAGACAGTACTTTTAAAATATGCAAATTTACAATTGCAATTATTTTGACTAATTTTCTCTAATTTGCTTTATTGCAACCTAACATTTTTCAGACAAGAATTCAGAATAAGGATGTCCATGTTTCAAGTTAAGTTTTAACCAAAGCTACATTTTTTATTCCAAATTCCATCAGTTTAATGTAACAATCAAAAAACTGATTGGCCCAAAATTGTTTTCATGCAATAAAAGAAACTCAAATTATTTGTACTTGTGAAATTTCATTATTCCAGCTTGTCATAAGTTTAGAATTTTATAGCAGTAAATGAAAAGTTACAATGTTAATAAAATATTTATCGAATTATGTTTGACAATTTTTTTCTTCTCTTTTATTAAACTCTAGCGTAATCAATATTGTGAAAGCATTCACCTGTTTAACATTTACAGGACGCACTTACAAAAAGTAGTTGTGATTTATCTCCTATCTACTAAATAAATTGTTTTTATCGGTTTCACCCCATGCAAGGCAGTAAAGCCACTAAGACACAAGGGATTACTGGATGTGGAAGAATTAGGATCAGAAACATTAATAATGAGAAAAGAGTAATCAGAAGGACAGTAGATAGCAATTGGCATTGCATCTAAATTTTTGCAGATTAAAGTTGGCTGGAAAACATGGAGCCAGAAGAGAATTCCACAAGGGAGAAGTGCAAGAAAAGAAACTGTTAGCATACAATTTATTGTTACATCTAGCCAGCTCAATTGCAAATTGACAAGATATCAACACCTGTCTAGTACTGCACTTCAATTCAAAAAGTCTAGTACCATAGTGAAGAGCTCATCCAAACAATTACATAAAACAGATTAATTTTCCGAAACAACAATGAGAAAAATTAATATCATGCTTAACTAAAAGGGGTGAAAAAAAAAATAAAATGATGTGTATGAAATTTGTAGAAGCAAGTTGGAATTAATTGACATCAGAAAAAAAACTGATAGGCAGGTTTATATGGAAGAAATGTAATAACTATTCAAGTAGCATTTTTAACTTAATTACTGATAATTTGTATGTATAAGTGTATATATTCATAAATTCACTTCTTTTTTTATAATTCTAATCTTCACTTTTTAAGATGATAAACATTGCCAAGGATATTTCATTTAAATATTTTTACAAAATCCTTAGGAAAATGAACAAGAGCTCTTGACATGTATATATGTTTTATAATAAAGTTTTTTTAATATTTTACATGGACTACTTTTTTTTTTTTCTAAAACTTATCGCTCCAAGCAAGGTGGAGTGCCACTAGAATGCAAGGGGCTACAGAAATTGGGAGCAAGAGTAAAGAGGTGTGAAAGAGGAAAGGATGAACAGAAGGACAGGGAATAGATCAAGGTATCTGGAGATGTCGATTGACATTGCATTTGAATAGTTGGAGATTATAGCTATCAGGGAAGCAAGTAAGAGGAAGGGAGTTCCACAGATGGGAAGCATGAGACATGAAGCTATTGGAGTAGAAGAGACAGCTACATTTAACCGTTTCGACAGTGAAAGTGTGGGACTGAGATGCTGACCTAGAGGCATGTTTAAATTCATGCAGTTTGGGAACTAGCGAAAATAGCTTGATTAAAAAAAACTTTTCTTGGCGATACTTCATAGGAAATAACCCCTATTTTCAACACAATTACATACTCCCATAGATACCATATTAAGACATGCACTTTATTTTCTACCCGATAACAGATAATATTTACAAACATGCCTAAAAGATTCCACAGTACAACACACAGTTTAAATCAAAGTGTTTGTTGGTTAGAAAGTAACATTGCCATGGGAAATATTTGATGAATCAGAAAAAATCTAAAACCCTGTTTTTCTCGTGCTTACTAATGGCTATTTAACTTTCATTCTTCTCCTACCATTGTGTACTGAAAGAAAAATGTGTTGGCGATTTCAAACAAATCATTTTCATCAACAGTAGGAACAGTCAATGAATCTTTGCTGACAGTCAAAGTCTTTTCTATACTGTAGATTTTTCTGTGGATCAGCTATCCAAAGACTTTAACTCAACTAAATATTTTTACTCCTTTTGCAGTCTTTTGTAAGAATGGTGGTTTCAATGGAAAAACCATTTTTTAAAAATAATTTCATGCCAAGCATGGCAAGGAAGCTACTAAGATGCAAGGAGTTGTTGAGTGTTAAAGAATCTAAGGAAAAAAACATTATTAAGAGGAGAGAGGACAATAAAACAAGAGGAGAGAGATGATGATTGATATTGCATTTAAATTTTTGAAGATCAAAGTTAACTGGAAAGTAAGAAACTGGAATAGAGCTCCACAAGTAAGAAGTATGAGAGAAGAAACTGTTAGCATAGAACTTATGGTTACATCTAACAGTTTCAACTGTATAATAATGAGCCCTAGCTGCCTATCTAGTACAGCCATTAAATTTATAAAGTCAAGGTACCAAAGAGGAAAGCTTATCAGAACAGTTACCATGAAAGTATTTATAGAAAAGGCACAGGGAAACTACGTAACAGCGATGTGACGTTGACTGAAGTCAAGATGCCAGGTCAAAACCGATAACATTACAGATTCTTCTTTGGATTTCATCAAGAATTTCTAAATAAATAGTAGAAGCACCAAACAAAATGTGGCAGCAATATTCAGTGCATGGATGAATAGTAGACTTATAAATGTGTAAAATAGATTCTGACACGAAAATTGTCTAGTAGGTGCATTGAGTCACTCACCTAGAGATTAGCATCAGCTGTGCTGATGGAAGGTGAAAACGGTTCTCTATGATGGCTAAAAGGGAGCAGTTTCATTTTGGAGGCATTAAAATTAACAAGCCACTTCTTGCCCTAGTTAACAAATTGAAGGTCATGTTTTTAGATCAAATGCCAACTTTACCGTATCAAACTGATCAGACTTACCATTATTAAGACAAGAGTAAATAATCTCATCAGTATAGATACCAAGTTGAGAACTGAATACATTGGGTAGGTCATTGATGAAAATTAGGAGTAATCGAGAGAGCTCTGGGACCCATCTACATTAATGAAACAAAAGAAAACGATAAGATTGGCTACTGAAGACTGTTTTTCTTTCGTGAGTTGATAAGAAAGAGTGATAACAAATTTGTTCAGAAAAACCATAACCTCTCAGATTTATGTCGAATCCTATCAAATGCCTTTGAGATATCCAAAGCAACAGCCTGAGCTTCCTCATTCTTATCAAATTTGATAGACTCTTTTCACAATAACTGTTGACACATCAGGTATTGACCTAGAGAAGTAACAGCTATATTGCAAGGTTATATGCTTAACCAATTTGGAGTCGATTAGAGCCTTTAGTATTTTGCCAAAAAGTGGTAAAAGGCTAATGGGCCAATAGTTAGAAGGATCAAATGCTTTGTCTGTCAAGAATTCAGGGTGACCTATGAAAATCTTTATTAGTAAATAATATAAAATAATAAAGATTAACAATTAATAAAAGTGTAAAAAAGTGTAAAAGTGTGTCTTTTAAGTGTAAAAGTGTGTCTTTTAAAGAAGTGTATTTAAAAGAAAGTACTTTTTGTATTTATTGTCCAACCAAAACAGTGGCTTCCACCCACATAAATTTGAAGTTGAGACCCAATTGAGCCTCTTTTGGGGATATATAAGAAGATGCATCAATTGATAATTGATAGGAGGCAAGAAAATTTAAAATGAGAAAGGCCTAATCGCTGCTGTTGTGGACAAGGGATTAGGCATCCCAGCTGACACACTGGTGTAGCGTGACTTGATTTTTGATGAGAACATAATGAAATATAAAACCTGAAAGATGTAGACCAACATGGGCTCCAGTGATGCACATGGATTGAAAATATCAAAGTAGCCAAAAAACTAGGAGACATGAAAATTTTATCTTGAAGGCATAAAAATAAGGTCTCAGAAAGAAAAGTCATTTTTTGCAGTTACCTGTCGATGAGATGGACTGTTTCTCACAGAAAAAAGTAAACAGAAAGAGAAATGAATTAAGTAAAACCTGTGAATTGAATTGTATTCTAAAGAAGAAAAAATTGTTAAAACTCTCAGTGATGCACGTGGATTTGTCAAGGTACTCTTCTGTTTTTTTATTTTTATTTTTCTATTACAACCTTTTTCCAAAGAGTATTTTCAACCTTATTTAATGTTTTTGTATTGCCTCCTCAAGATTTCTTCCATTTTGGAATTTGTATTTTATATTTTTTAGAGCTTATAATTCTTATATTGATCTGTTATCTTGCCTTGTTCATAATAAGGTACACAAAAGGAGATTTTTATGTGAGCCTATTTTGTAAAAAATGTATTTGGTTATATTGTTTTAATGTCTATGTAATAAATGTTTCTTATTTGCAAATTTCACATAGTATTTTAGAGTCCTGTTTGTTATTACAGGCAACTTCTTTAATATTTTGGATAAGAAAGGTAAGATTCTATCTTCTATTCTCTTCTAGGCAAAAAAATCCTTCTAAACTATCCGATCCTTCTAACTATAAAGGTATATTAAATAGAAATAAATATTGAGAAAGCTGTGCTCCTTTTTATTTCAAATCATCATCCGATCTTTTGGGAACACTCAACTACAAGTGGGGTCCAAATCAATATTTACCTATCTTAAGTGCTATAAGAGTGGGATACACAGTTAGTATCAGACTCAATATTACTTCAGGGTTTTAGGTACTGCAATAGACTTCCTAAAAAATAAAATGGAAAACGCATTTTAAATAATTTAAATGCATTCTTTGAACTTGAATTTCTGTCCTATTTGAAAAATAATGGCCTAAAGTGAATCTGAATTAAAAGGAAAAATTAATTTCCATGCATAAATTAAAATTTTAGGCATTTTAAAAAATATTAGCACTCATCACTCATCATTGACTGATCGAGATGCCATTGTATACAAAAAATGCAAATAACAAATTTCTCTTTAAAATCCAGTATTTGTACTCAAGATATGTTTTGAAGTATATTAGTAAATTTAAGAATTAATTAACTGTATTTTCTTTGATTAAAACAATGAAAATCACGTTCGATTTATTATGGTAGCCTTTGAAGTCAAAGTGTAGATCGAAATACTGTAAGTGTATAATTCTACCCTTGTCAGAAGAAGTATGCGAAAAAGAAATCTTGAAAGAATACGAAAGACCAGCAGTACACTAATCAAGAATTTGTTATTTAATGTTTAAAAATACATTTTCTTTAACCAATAGTTTAAGAATAATTTTTAAAAATTCTATATGCTTTTATTAAACTTCTTAGCATGGTGAATAAATCTGGTGGTTAAAGGGGCTACCAAAGCATAAATCTAAGAATGTAATTGCCATTAAGGAAAAACATTTATTCCAAACATTTTAGAAAAATTATGTGAGTGAATGAAATAGTTTCGTTCTGATTCTGAAAATTTTCTTTGTGGCGAGGGAAACAAATTATGCAGGTAAAAATAAGACAAAGACTTGTTTTTAAAATAACAACTTAGGTTTTAGTGAAGTTGAAGTAAGTATTGGTTATTCTTCTTGTATAATCTGCAAGTAATTGCTGGAAATTAGACACGCACACACACACACACCCATACCGATTAATTGAAAAACAGTGCTTGCAAGACACAAAAATTTACTCAACAGAAGATATGAATTTAGACTTATTCATAGTACTTGAATAGTCAATCAAAGCAAGATATCAGAATGATGTCCTTTTTGTACATCCATACTAAAAAAATCTAACTGAACAGTTGCTAAAACGAAAATAAAATAAAATTCTTTTAAGGTTCACACTCGAAAATGCTGTTAAACTTTCTTTACTTCTATTTTTAATTCTTCAAACGTAATTTATTTAATAAAAGAAACTATTGTTTTTAACAGCAATGGGATGAATTTCAAAATTGTACTGAAATATTACAAATAATTTTAAAAAATAAATATTTATTTTTTTCTTTCTGCCCAATCTGAACTAAAATAACGCGTTTTAAAAATTATGCAAGTCCCAATTCACAAAAAATTAGTTTTTGAGTTTTAATTATTTTTTGAAAAAAAACGGGCTGAATTTCGCGTAGACTCAAATTAAAAACAGTGAGTAGCGATATTTACTTGTCCTCCCACGAGGGAAAGATGTGGCACAAGGCCGAGTTTTACGTGGGTATTCCGAGCCCGTAGGCTCGGCCAAACAATGCCCGTAGAGAAACTGTAAAAACAGAATCGAGTTTGTCAACCTCCCCGAACGAGACTCTGCCCTTCGGCGGAGCCTCGTCCGGGTTCCGCTCTGCTCAGAGGCAGAGAGTTCGACTGTCTTGCTGGAACAGGTCGCAGCAAGTGGGTAGCGATTTTTTGCTTTCATTTTGGGTTTTGGGGAAAAAAAGAAAAAAAAAAAAAAACCTATCCATTTTGGTTAGTGGTTGGTATTTTTGATTTGATCATAAAAAAAACATGCTTCACATGGAATCTAAGTTTCTTTGAATAACTGCAAAATAAATTATGCCATTTTACCACTTCGGTATTATTTTTCTCAAAAAAATAGAAATTAAATTATTCTTGTAAATTTTATTGATTCCTGACAGTTGAAGTTTTCATATTGTCAAAAAGAAAAATAATTATTTTCTAGAATTCTTTGAATTATCTCCCTTGTTTTCGTTCTTTAGAAAACATTGTCAGAATCGCAAACAATGGTTATTTTTTTAAAGCTTCTTCTTTAATCTTACTTAATTCAACCAGAACATTTTCAGCTTATTTAAAATTTTAAAGTATATCATTTTCCTTTAATGTTGCACTACCAAAGAAAACAAAGAAGACAGAAGAAAACAAAGTAAGTATTCATTTTTAAATAAAAGTAAGTATTTATTTGCCCTACTAAAAATTAAAAATACCTTTTATTTTTCTTACGAAGAATTATATTTTTAAAATGTTTTATCTTCTACCAAATGTAAAAATTATGCGAAATTAGGTTATTACGGTTTTTTTAAACCAATTTTATTAATATATTTATTTTACGTTTTGATTTTACCTTCCTTTTTTTTAAAAAATTTCTCGTCGCTCTGAATTTCATTTTGCATTTGAATTATGATGTAACTTCCAAAATTACAGATAAAGGCATTCTGAGAAAATTTAAATTCTCTCAGGTTGTTTTTTTTTTCTTCTGTAAACATAAAATATTAAAAGCTCAGATATTTTCAAGAAATTATTTACTGCTATCCTTGAACTGGTGTTATCGGAATTATCGTTCCCAATATTAAAAACGTCTTTCTTATGACCGAATCGCAGCCTGAAAGTCAAAATACAGGCAATAAAATTTGTTCATTTCACCAATTACCCATTTTCACCATATTAACTTATGTTATAATTATCAGAATCACTGTATGATCTACCCCCCCCCCTTAAATAGCAACCTATGGCGTTTTAAAATAGCATCCTGTTGAGTGGACATGTGAACTGCAACATTCCACTTTGGCAAGACAGGCAATTGGTAGCTAAAAATGCACTGAAAAAAAATGAACAATCTTTCTTGAAGCTTTTTAATTCCAAGTTAATAGATTAAATTTCATATTTCCAATAAGCGAAATGCTGTGCTGTATTTCAAAATGAATTGAACTTCAAATAGATTGGAATTATTTTTTATTATCAGTAAAATTGTCCATATTGAAAAATCTGTCAATACAACATAATTCTCTTTATTGAAAAAAGTTTTCAAAAATAAAATATGCTTTTCTGAAATTGTTATTTAAGAAAAATAGCCAATTTACGGTTTAATTAATTTGATTTAAAACAAATATTACATTTAATTTAAAATATTGCAGGAAAGCATTTTTTTAACATGGAGGCTGATATTTTTATGAGGTGTTGTTGACACATCTATCAACAGCCTGGTATTTGAGAAATTTGACCCCCAGCAAAGCAATAAAGCCACTAAGACACAAGTTATAGATTTTATCTTGATGTGATGCTACAATTAATGCCAGATTATCTGTCTACCCAAACAAATCCTCTTCTCGGAACTTGCATCTGACAAGAGACTATGTGGAGATCCAAGTCGTTGATTCAAGGATCCTGTCAACTGGGACAGGGATGGTGCAGAAAAAGCAGATTGGAGAAGAGCAGTCAATGAAAAAACAACATTCTTTGAAAACACCAGTAGACAAATAGAAGAGACAAAGAGAGCTGAAAGAAAAGCCAGAAAAAGTGTTATTATTTAACATAAAAGATGCTCCCACTGTTTTAAAAACAATTTTATGATTAAAATAATAAATACTTATGTAATAAAAATGCAATATTGTTTTTTCATATCTTTTCTTTAAGTTTTTATATATACAAGAATCCAGTTTTCAGTTTGCCCTGCATTTGCAGGATCTATAAACAAATCACAAGGCCAAATGCTTAAAAAAATTGAAATTTGGCTCCAGGAAGAAATATTTATGCATGTCCAGTTGCATGCTCAAGAATAAGAAATCATAAGAATTTATTCTTTGCTGTTAAAAATGAAAAAATAAATTTTCTTAAAAATATTGTTTACTATGAAGTCCTGTAAAATTAAAGAAATTATTAAACCATGAAGTAGGGTTTTTGCCAAAATATTTTTCCAAATGAATCAGCTTATTCAAATTTCATTAATTAGTTTGCAAAATTGAATAAAACCTTGAGTTTGTAAATCTCAACAAAAAAATGTTAGTGATAAATTCAACAATACTGTGAGAATTTCAACATGCTGAAAAACAAGAGACTATGTTGAAAAACTTTCTAGTAATAAAAATTTCCATCTGAAAACAACTTTCTTAAAATATCTGATCCAATGCAACAAGGTAGTACTGTGCTTAGATTCAAAGAGTGTAGGCACCACAGCAAAGAACTCATCCAAACAATTAGCATGAAAGTATTTATAGAAAAGAGTTATATATATATATATATATATATATATATATATATATATATATATATATTCTTCCTGAACAAAAGAAGAGTAATCAGAAGGACAGGAGATAGCGATTGACATGGCATTTAAATTTTTGAAGATTAAAGTTGGCTGGAAAGCAGGGAGCTGGAAGGGAGTTCCACAAGCAAGAATTGTGAGATAGGAAACTGGAAAGAATTTAGCTTCCAATGTAATGAAAAATTAACCCAAAATAACAATATTAAAGACTCAGCAAATCACTTCATAAAGACACTAACTGATAGCCCAACTCTAAACAGACAGCATCAGGTTGTGATGAGCAGATTTTCACAAATTCAACAACCTCTTAATTAATCTTCTTTAAACTATATAGAATAAAAGCACACAAAACAAAGAAGCCAAGAAAGAATGTTGCAAAATATATGTAAGTAATCTGGGACATGATTGATATAGAATACACGATCAAGCATAGAATTTATGGTGACATCTGGCCAACTCAACTGTAAATTTATGAGACATTGTCACCAGTCTAGTACTGCACTTAGATTCGAAGAGCCTAGGCACTATTGTGAAAGGGCTCATCTGAACAATTACCATGAAAATATTTATAGAAAAGGCAATATATATATATATATTATTATTCCTAAATTTTTCTTTCATTAATTTAAGACTATAAATTGTTTTACAGAATTTAATTAATACAGGATGCGATGAGTAAATTGTTGCCATTTTATATTTTTAATTTTGTGCATGTAGTTTGTTTTTGATTTTGTCTACTGCACAGTATGGTAGGGTCATTTGGTCAACGTTTTTGAGAAAAAGAGCACCACGACGCAAATCCCTCTGCAAGAAATGTGGAAACAGCATGCTGAATTACTAGGCATTCACACTGTATGCTCAGTGCAAACATTTCAGATTGTTTGGATGTCAATCTGCGGACAGTACAGAGGATTCAGAAAGCATTGGATGAGTCTAATGGTGATTAGGAAGGTACAGCAGCTCAGAAAACTCAGGGATCATTCTGATAAGAAAAGGACTCTTGAATTTGTTGGTGAGGGCCTCAGACTCAACACAGAGACCTACATCAAGTGTCTTGAAGAGTTAGTGCTGCCTTGGGTCAAGAGGGTAGCTGCTGGAAGATCCTATGTTTGGCAACTGGACTGAGCATCATGCCACAAGCAGGAGAACCCAGTCATGGATGTCAAACAATTTCTGCGACCACAACACCCCTTACATCTGGCACCTAACTCCCCAGACTGCAACTCGCTTTATTATTTTGTGTGGGGCACAGCTGACCTACAAAATGCCTTGTAACATCAAAGATGAACTGAAGGCAGTGATTATGGCAGCATTCACCAACTTAAACAAGGAGACCATCTAGAAGAATTGTAGGAAATTCTGAAATTGTCTGGAGGTTGTGGTTGAAACCAATGGTGATTTTATTGGATAAATTTACTCTTTAGTATTTCAAGATAGTTTTGTGTAATTTTGGTAAATGTGTCTGAGATAACAGTGTTATTTTCATTTCTGCATAATTTAGACAAGAGTTTATCCATTGCACACTGTATACAATTTTTATGATATTTTTATCAATAATGAATTGTCTTATTGTTATAAGATTTTAGCATAAGTAAAAGTTCCTATTTAAATTCCATTTGATTTATAAATTAATAATTGCAAATAATGCAGTTTATTATTTTCTTTCATAATACCTCTTTATTTACAGATATCAACAGCAGAGGATGATAAAATTTGGAAGGATGCATAAAAACACATGCTAAAGGAAAGCACTTTCTTGGAAAGTGTATGTGCATTTTGACAGAATTCCTGTTTAAATAGACATATACAATTGCAGAACAGAAATTCTTCATTTCAGAGTCTTTTGTAAAATTCTCATGTCAAAATACACACACCAAAGACCTAAAGCAAGCAACTCCTGTGAAATGTTGCAGATCAGTATTTTACAGAATATTTTTTTTCATAATACCTCTTTATTCATGAATATCAACAGTTGGTGAGGATAACAGTTTGAAAAATTACCTGAAAACACATATGAAAAAATCACTTATTTGGAAAGTGTGTAGATCTGCATTTTGACAACATTCATATTTCATCACATGTGCACAAAGTGCAAATTCTTCATCCTTTCAAAGTTTTAATATCCACATTTTTACTAAATTTGTTTTTCCAAATACACACTGAAAGACCTGCTGGGGAGGAGCTCTTGCGAAGTATGCTTACCAACAAATTTCAAAATGAAAAAAGGCATATACAAAAACTAACAGGAGAGAAACCATATTTTTGTGAAGTGTGTAGATAAGCATTTTAATAGAATTCAGTTTTAAAAATACATTTAAGAATACACAAAAGAGAAACCATTTTCATACAGTTCAAAACTGGAAAAAAAAATAACAAGCAAATACTGGGAAACTCTTTCTGGTGAAGTGTGTGGTTCAGTATTTCTAGAGAGTTTACATCTGAAAAGAGACATGCAAACATGCACTGAAGAGAAACCATTTTCTTGTGAAGTCTGTGGATCAACATATTCCCACAGTTCCAGTTTTAAAAAGCATATGAGAATGCATGCAAGAGAGAAATCATTTTGTTGTAAAGTATGTGGCGCCTCATTTCCAGAGAGATCCAAATTAAAAGGCCACATGCGAATACACACAGGAGAGAAACCTTATTCTTGTCAAGTGTGTGGATCATCATTTTCAGAGAGGTCCCATTTAAAAAGCCACATGAGAACACACACAGGAGAAAAACCGTTTTCTTGCCAAGTTTGTGGATCAGCATTTTCTCATGGTTCCAGTTTAAAAAACCATGTGCGAATACACACTGGAGAAAAACCATTTTCTTGTCAAGTGTGTGGATTGTCATTTTCAGTTAATTCCACTTTAAAAACTCACATGCAAATACACACAGGAGATAAACCATTTTCTTGTCATGTGTGCGGATTGGCATTTGCATTGAGGACTACCTTAAAAAACCACATGCAAATACACACAGGAGAGAAACCATTCTCTTGTGAAGTGTGTGGATCAGTATTTGTGAAAATTTCCAGATTAAAAAGTCACATGCGAATACACACGGGAGAAAAACCATTTTCTTGTAAAGTTTGCCAATTAGCATTCTCAAAAATTTCCAATTTGAAAAGCCATATGCGAATGCACACAAAAGAGAAAACATTTTCTTGTGAAGTGTGTGGATCAATATTTTCAATGCGTTCCAGTTTAAAAAAGCATATGCGCATTCATACAGGAGAGAAACCATTTTCTTGTCAAATCTGTGGATCAGCATATTCAAGGAGGGCTCATTTAAAAATCCACATGCAGACACACACAGGTGAGAAACCATTTACTTGTCAGTTGTGTGGATCTGCATTTTCCTTAAGTTCCAATTTAAAAACCCACATGAGAATCCACACAGGAGAGAAACCATTTACTTGTCAAGTGTGTGGAGCAGCCTTTTCAAGGAGTTGCAATTTAAAAGTTCACATGCGAATACACACTGGAGAGAAACCATTTTCTTGTCAAGTATGTGGAGCAGCATTTTCACATAGCTGCAATTTAAAAAGCCACATGCAAATACACACAGGATAATGACCATTTTCTTGTCAAATACGTGGATCAGTTTTTTTCACTGAACTCCAGCTTAAATAGCCGCATACACAAGGGAATTTTCCCCTCCAATGTCTGGTTCATTATTATTTAAATTTCCATTTGATATAGTATGTGGAAATACATCTAAATTGGGTGTTGAACAGAATCTATATTATAAAAAGAAAAGCTGATTCTCTTTCCATCATATACTGGTAATGAAAAAATTCATTACCCTTCTGCTTACTCTGAACTATGCCTAATCTGGGCTGAGCAATAAAATCAAATTTGGAGCTTAAAAAATTTTTAAATCTTAAAAAATCAGATAATTATAAAATTTCATTGAACTTTTCAGATATTATTCAGTCACAAAAGAAACTTTTAATTTTTTTTAAAATTTCCGTAGAAATATATTTAGATTTGTCATTGACTTCAAAAGTACACAAATAAATACACATTTTTTATGAAACTGAAATAGACATCTGTATTGCCAGGGTTAATTTCCCTTTCTGTTTGGCAACAACCTCTGGGTAAGAAGAAAAGAGTATAAACCAGAATATGTGATCATTTGAAGTCATTTTTCATTTCTACTGTATTTAAACTGAATATACTTTCTAATAAAATGTAAAAACAATTTAGATTTTGAAATTTGATCATCTTGCAATCAGCAAAGCAATGAGGACTTGAACTAGATTATATTTATGATTCAAAATTCCTGTTAAATAACACACCGGAAAGAAATGAGTCGTGTATGTGGAACCACAACATTTTCAAAGAGTTCCATATTACATAAGAACATCCACTAGAACAACAAACACCACCTATTGAGTGTATAGGTCAGCATTGGACACTTGTGTACATGCACTAAATTGAGATATTATTCACTATATTGTCTCATCTTTTGATACAATTCAAATTTAAAACACTAGTAAACGCAAACTATTTTTCAGTTAATTATGTCTAAATATTTTCAGTATGTTTGTTTAAAAGCAATCACTTTTCTGCAGCTTATTTTTCTTTACAAAGATTCCTCGTTAAAAAAAAGCGAAAAAAACATGGAATTATCTGTAAGGGGAATCAGAATTTTGTCTGTAATTTAAAAGAAAGAAAAGTTTATACTTTATTTTGATAATAAAAAAATTGTACTTTATATAAAGAAAAAAATGATGCTATTTTTAATGTATGGGAATTTGTAATTGCATTTTGTATTGTATTTCATTCATTTTTTTTTTTTTTTTGTAAAAATGTTTAACCTACATCTCTGCCAAAAAACGAGGTATCACAAGGATGGTTAGAAGTCACTGCTCAGAACTTTCTTGACAATTGGATTCATACTATGTTCATTTTTTACCAAATTTCAAATTTATGAATTCTCAGTTCATGAAATAAAACATCGACAAAGTTTAACCTTTGCACACACGCAAAAGAAAGGTGTGTCAAGTTAGTTTACTTTTTAGTTAGTTTTTCCTTCTGCTTGTGTTGTTCGGCATCAGCAGCAAGGTGAGTGGCCTGGATGAGAGATATCTCATGGGCTCTGCACTGAGTCACTCCAGCAGCTTCTTGGCCTGCCTCTTGCTCTCTAGCCAGAGTACCTGAAAGTGTATGCTTGTAGGGCTGGTTGGTTGATAGGCATATGAGTGAGGTACCCAAACCACTTGATCCTCTGTCATTCAATGTGTTGTATGATTGGTATTGCTCCTACCATATCTCTTATTGCCTCATTCTTGATCTTGTCTCATCTGGTCTTGTTCACTGCTTTCCACGGGCATTTCATCTCTCAAGGGTTTTTGTTAGGGGCCATGTCTGGCACTGGTATGTCAGTGTTTGTAGGAAAATGGCTTTGATGAGATTTACCTTGGTGCTCATGGAAATACTAGAATGTTTTAGAAGAGGAGCAAGTTGGTAACTGACTGCATTGGCTTTCTGACATCTGGTCTTGATTTCTCTGTCTAGTTTGTTGTTTTCAGTAAATATGCTGCCCAGATAATTGAATTCATTGGTTTGCTTTAAGGTGTGTCCAAAGGATGGTTATTTTCTTAGCATCCGAATTACTAAACTCCTTTCACTCCATCAGAAATCTATTGTTTTAAAAAGAGATAATTAGGATTTTAATAAAACCCAAAACATATGAAAGTGGATTTATACCTTTTCTTTATTCTTGAGTATTGACAATGATATTAAACACTATATATTAGATTATTTAAGATTATAAAAATATATGAACAAACTATACTGAAATATTTATTATTTACCATTTTATGAAGAGTTTTTTTTCATTCATAAATTTATAAAAATATCTGTGAACTAGAAAATTTAAATAAATGCATAATGATGAATAACTAATTCTAGATTAAAAAAATGTATTTTCCAGGTATTTCTTTCATTTGCACTTGCCACATAAATTAACTAAAATAGTTTCATAGTTATTTATAAAATGGTAAATAATAAATATTGCATTATAGTTGGTTTACATATTTTGATACTAATTTTTGAATAAAAAGATTTCTTTTGAAATTTATTTCTTTATAAAATGTTAAATAATAAATATTTATAAAGGGTAAACAATAAATATCACATTGTACTTGATTCACATTTTTATAATTTTTTAATTAAATGTTACCCAGGAAGTCAAAAGTGTTTATAGTAATAGCATTGTCAAGAGAATAACCATCCTTTTGACATACTGTTTTTGTGCCAGGTAATTTTTGACAGAAATTCACAATAAACAAGAATACATTGCAAGTTTTTTGTTTATTTCAAATTCCAGATGTTTCATGGAGCAGACAAGAAATGAATTGTCTAAAAATGTTTTCATAAAATGAAGGTATTTGTAATTGAGAAACCTTAGGACACCAAATAAAAGTAACAATATTAATGATAAGATATTTATCAGTGTTTGATAAAATTCTGTTTGCTCATTCAATGTTTGCAGTATGGTAGATCAATATTCAGAAAACCTTTTTGTTTACATGTGAATTTTTAACTTGATTATATTTCTTCAAGTGATTAATGAAACAAGAAATTGAAACTTTCTACTTCAATCAAATTTTCATTTCCTGATTATCAAGAGAATTTCATTCAAATCCATTTTAAGATATTTTGTGCTTTAACTTTTTGTTAAATAGGAGTTTCACATAATCAGACAAGCTTGGGTTTTGGTGACATATGACATTATATTTGGAGGATTACCCTGCTCTCTTATCTCATATATTCAGTAAATGTTCTGTGATATATATTATCATCTTTGGACGATTTCCTTACACTTCTGATCTCTTTTGTCACGTATATTCTGTAACAGTTCTGTGACGTATGGCATTATCTTTGGAGGACTTACTTACTCTTTTCATCCCTTGATACATTTGTCTGAAATAAGGAATTTAATAACAAAATTATAAACTCTCTGATTTTTGTTTTTATCTTTTAATGATTCATCATTAAAGATGAAGAAACATGTCTGATTTCTTGACAGAACAAATAAATCTGTTGACTATGCTGAAGCTTATTAAAAGCTATCATCACCAACTCTTACAGATAAAATGTAAGCAACTTTCATTGAGAGATCTCCAGAATTTGCAATCCACTTTCATTTTATCTAGGTATTCACATTAACAGTACCCAAACCTTTTGATATGAATACAATTCAAAATAGTGTTAAAGTTGTAGTTTTATATTTGTTAATATAAATATATGTTGGTCAAACTTGGACCTTTGTGCCCACAAAAAAACAGAATGTCAAAAGGACAGTTTTTCCATTGACACTCCTATTATTTTATCTACCTTCACTCTTTGGCAATGTTTATTGTTTTAAAAAGCAACGGATTTCTTTCTGCATGCAACAGAAAACTTTCCTGCCTGAGAAACAGATTCTTCATGCTTAAAAATGAACAAGTCACTCTTGTTGCTACCGACCTTCAAAGAATCAAGACATCTATTTCCCCACATGGGCACCTTGCATGTCATAAGATGAAGTAACTTCCTTCCTCTATTACATGCAACCTTACAACACAACTAAAATAAATAAAATATGATTTTAATTTACAATTTAATATGTTTTTAGTGTTGTTTCTTTGTGTATATATATATATATATATATATATATATATATATATAGTGTAACCCGGTTATAAGAGAGATCTTCTCTGGTCCCAAATTAGAGCCTGTGTTAATAAAACAAAATAGACCAAACCCGGATATAAGAGATACTTCTGCTCCGGTCCCGACAACTCTCTTATATCCGGGTTACACTGTATATGTATATATTAACTCCTATAAACATAGGATTATCACAGTTGGTATGATGTGAATGAACCCACAACAGTCAGCCACACTGACTAACCATAAAATGGGGGAGAAGATGACTGAACTAAATTTTGTAAAACAAATAAACTAGCCACTTCGATCTCTGGATGGTGCCAGGGCCAGTGCAAGGGTCTCATGTCTCTTCAATTTATGATACGGCCCTCCCCCTTTCCACCTAACCAAACAATTAGGCTAAGCTGATGACTGAACTAAATTTTGTAAAACAAACAAGCAAGCTAGCCACCTCGATCTCTGGGGTGTGGATGGTGGCAGGATTGGTGCCTTCTCAAATAGTGATACAGCCCGCCACTTAATGAAACAATGCAGGAGAAGCAAATGACCGAACTAAATTTTGTAAAACAAACAAGCTAGTCACTTTGATCTCTGAAGGGTGCAAGGGTCTCATGCCCCCCTCAGTCTATTATACAGGAACCCCATTCTACTACATTTCAATTTTCATATGGTTGTATTGATATAAAATACATATTTTATTGTATCATAATAATATACAATAATGGATCATATGCAATATAGGTGAACGATTCAACTCAGAAAATTAAAATACACTATATCTAAAATACTAATTAGGAATGTATGATAATTGATCATTCCAGTTTAAATAAATCAACAATGTTTTGTGGCAATTTTTAACATCAACTTAAGATTTTTCTTGTTAAAAAATTGAATAATTTTAACACATTCAATATTATGGATAAAAAAATAGTGAATTTTATATAGTATTTTTTAGACTTAGCATGAGCAAAGCAAATTCACGGATTTGGAAAAAACAACAACTCCAGAATGACATCAAAATCCGAAAATGTTTCATTCTCTAATAGTCATTATTTACATTATTTATATTTCAACTATTGTCCTCATCTTTGTTGTTTTTGTCACAATATTTCAGCCATTGTGTCTTTCAGCCCTCTGGGTAATCTACAAGGGATTCCAAATTGAGCTCTTTATTTAATCTATGGGGGATAGATTGTTCTCATTCCACTGCTATCTAAGGATATTGTCTAGTTATGTTATTTAGTGTTGTTCAGTTATTGCTCGCCCATTTCCATTGATTGAAATGATTTTTTTTTCAGTTGAATCAATAAAAATGGCCATTTTTGACACATTTGTAAACATGTTAATTCTTTGTTTTAAAAATCTTGCAAAAATAAAATATATATTTCTGAAGTGTTATTTGAGGAAAATTAGCAAATTTAAAGTTAAATTAATCTGATTTGGCACAAATATCACTTACAGTGTAAAAAGTTGTATACAAACATTTCTTAACTACAGGGTCTTGTTTTTCTGAGGTGTTAATTGATTTATTGACAACTGATTGACCACCGAACGTTTTCATAGTTAAGTATGGTGGAGCAGATGATAAAGTTCATATGAGGGGGATTTTTTTCCTTTAAGGAGGACAACCTTTAAAACACTTGACCTTTTAATGATAATGTTATAGGTTTGATTATCCATACTTTGAAATTCTGTAATGTATATCACACATACAAAAATCGAAATTCTTTTAAAAATATTCAGGGTTGTCAGATTGTAATAAGCTTTACAATATACGATTAGTAAATATAGTTTTACTTAATAAGAATATTTTCTAAGAGCTATCTCATTGAAAAGGAATTTTAAAAGAATTAAAAATTTATAAATTATTCAATTTACAATTGTAAAAACTGAAAACAAAAAAATTCATTTTTCATTGAAAAAAATTTTTCTTCAGATAATATTGTCTTTAATATATATTATTTATAAAAGTAATTAAAAGCTGCTTTAATTAAATAATATCTTAGTTTTATTGCGTTATTTATTTTTCGATTCCAAACAGATTTTCCCCGTTCGGTAAGATGGGGTCTGATTTTGAAAAAAAAATCGGTGATTTAAATTCTTCAAAGAATTTTGCTTTTTTAACTAGCCACTAAAAATTATTACGTTGAACTTGAATTTCTTTAGTTTTTTTTTGTGTGTGTGTGTGGGGGGGGGGTGACATAAGTAAAAAATATTTTTACTAAGATTTCCTTAAAAAAAAAAAATTGAAAATAATTTCATTCATTTGTAAATACGTCCTGATAATTTCAGTAAAATCCGACAGTTATTCGATTTTTGGAAGAATATCCGAATTAACGTGTAAGTGTAAAAAAAAGAGGCGAAAATTTGCTATGCTAAAAAAAAAGTTAGTACAACCGCTAACGAAAGAAAAACAGGTTTTTTAATCAAAATTTCGAATGTTCTAAAAAAAAGAGTAAAAAAATTAATTAAATATTCAAAAAATACCCTGATCCTTCCTCTTAATAATAGCATAAAGAATTTGATGATAAAACCGTTTTCATTACGTTTCGAATTTCGATGATGTTTCACGGTATGCGGTTTTTTTGGGGGCGGGGTGAGCGTCTTGGTGAATGTTCCAACATTAATATAATAATTATAATTTTATGAATTCGTTATTTGTAAATTTTAAATGTCATTTCTTGAAGAAAAAGAAATCAAAAATAATTTATTCTTGTAAAAGTTTGTTGATTTCGTTTTAGTAGATTTTAAATTTTTAATATTGCCACCATAAATGAAAACAAATATTTAAAATTTTCTTCCTAATTTCTTTGAATTATCTCCCTTGTAAGGAAAATATTATTTTGTTGTGCATCAATTGCAAACGATGTTTTAAAGTAAGAAAATCTTTAGCTTACAGTGTAGAGATTTACTAAGCGTATCTTAGTTGTGGCACAAGACCAAAAGTATGAGGCACCCAGTGAGGATCGAACTCACTACTTAATCGTAATCGATCTAGCAAGACAAGCTTGCAAGATAATTTACAAGACGTCGAGGTGTCCAACGTGTTGTACTAAAAGTAAAACTCATTGTTTACGGAGGAAAATAGAAAGAAGTAAGTATTAAATTAAATTAATTTTCAAGTAAAATTAGTATTTTTACAGTTACTCCTAAAAAAAAGCTCTTAGTAAAAAGTTCATATGAAGAATTACGATCAAAATTCTAAATATTTTTAAATGTTTTATTTTCTTTTTTAGTATACGGTACCGAATGTAAAAATAAAATATCTGAAGTTCTTTTTTTAGAAACTGCTTTATTTATTTATTTTAATTTTTTTTATTCATTTTTAATTTCTCGTTGTTGTGAATTTCATTTTGTGACAATGAATCATTTGACTTTTGAAGTAACTTTGAAAATTATAGATAAAAAAAGGGCAAGGTGTTCTGTTAATTTTTAAATTGTCTTAAACTCCATTGTCCAAGTTGTTTTATTTTCATAATTATTTTCCAAAAAATATTCACGGATTTCGTTGAATTGGTGTTACCTAAATTATAGTCCCGAATATTAAAATAAGTTAGTAAATCTACTGATTTGCTAGAGAGAAAAATGCATACCGTGAAGTATAATAGACCCACCCACCAAAATAACTTAACAAAAACAAATGTTTATGTTATAATTAAGAAGAGGAAAGACCAAAAAAATATGTTACTTTTGATTATTAAATTTTATTTTTGATCCTTTTTAAAGAACATTCGATATTTTGGTTAAAAATCTTGTTTTTCTTCCGTCGGCGGAGGTGAGGTGGGGGACAAAGATTTAAGGAAATTTTAGCGTTTTTTTTTTTGTTCTTTTTTCGGTGAAAAACAGAATTGGAAATTCTTGCAAAAACCAAATAACTGTCAGGTTTTAAAGAAACTTTCACAAATGAATGAAATTATTTTAGAAATGTTTCTCCTTTTAGAGAATCATGAACACACACATACAAATATATATATAATTAATTAATACAAATAAAATTTGTCATTTAGTTGATACTTGTTATATTCAGTACATAAACTCTGGAGTTATGTAGTAGACAAAACTTTGTGTCCACTCATCAGTTGGCATTATGTTTTCTTTTTATTTATCATTTCACCCCAAGCAAGGTTAGAGTGGCACTAGTATGCAAGGGGTTACAGAGAGTGAAAATGAAAGAAAAGACTGGGTGTAAGGGGGATCGAGGAAAATAATAGTCTTCAAGACAATAGATGGCAATTGACATTGCATTTAAATTTTTGAAGATTGTAGTAATCAGGGAAGCAAGTAAGTGGAAGGGAGTTCCACTGTCAGGAAGTGCAATAAAATAAATTCTTGGAGTAGAAGTAGTGGTTACATTTAGCTATTTCAACAGTAAAAGGGTGGCAGCTATTGATTCAATGTAGTTGTTCCACTTCAAATTAGTTGAAAACATGAGGTCAAGAAGGCACAGGGAGATGCATCAGCCATACCGATGGTGGGCAGGGAAGTTTCTCTATGGTGGTTAAATGAGAGTAGTTTAGTTTTGGAGGCATTAAAATTTACAAGCCATTTCCTGCCTGAGTTAACCACCGATTGAAGGTCATTTTCAAGAGTAGTGGCCAGGCTAACTTTGTCAGCTCTGATGGATTTGTTATTGAGACAGGAAGTAAATAGTAGTGTCATCTACATAAATGCCTACTTGAGAACTGATGACATCATTGATGAAGACCAGAAACAGTGTAAGATTCAGGATAGAACATTGGGGGACACCCGCATTAAGAAGTTCACATTACTTAGCATAACATTATTTTATCAAATGTAAAATTACTTTTTTCATCCAATAAAAAAATTTTTTGTTTACATGCAGTTTTAACAATGCAAGACTTATGATAATTCTGTTTGCCAACAGTAATAGCATGAGTGTATGAAAAAGAAATTTCTTTTCCTTCAATCTAAATACCACATTCAGCAGCAAGCGCTATGATCATGAGAGTGGAGGTTTTGAGGAGTGTGAAACCACCTCTTAACTACTGTTATTTCCATGTCCACTCTGGCCCACGGTTGAAGCACCTCTTAGGGTCCAAGCTATGGGAACCTCCCAAACAAAAATCAACAGTACATTTTTATAAAATTACCTGCAATACATTAAAAAAATGACCAACAATACATTTTATCATACAAAGTATATATCTAAAAAACATACGTTTATCCTGAAAATATAAAATGATATACAGAATATCAGTTGTTGAAGGTATAAAATTGTGTACAAAATATTTAGATTTCAGCATTAAATAACACAGAGATGTTGATATGCCACTAAACAACAAACCAACTAACTGCATGTACTCACTGAGTATCTGTAAGACATAAATATTTCAAGGAGAAAACTAACTGAAAATACTGAAACTGTCAATATATACCAACACATATACACCGACAATAGATCATCTACAAACTATATAACTATAAAACACACATTTACTGTGGAAGTTGCATTGGCTAGATGTAACTATATGTTCTATGTTAAGAGTTTCTTTTCTCTCACTTTTCACTTGTGGAACTTCCTTCTAGCTCCATGCTTTCCAGACAACTTTCCTTATTACTCTTATTTTGTTCTTCCTCCTTAGTAATGTTACTGTTATCTAATTCTTCTGCACCCAGTAACCCCTTGTGTTTTAGTGGCTTTAGTGCCTTGCTTGGACTGAATTCAATTTTTTTTTAAATTATAAAATTATGTACAAAATATTTTGATGTTGACATTAAATAACTCATAGAGGTTGATATACTGCTAAACAAAATCAACCAACGAACCAACCAACGAACCAACCAAAATCTCTTTAGCAATTCTAAAAACACCTTTTTTCTCTTTCACTTAATCCTCATTGTTATTAAATTCTAATTTCTTTGAGAATGTTGTTTCATTCTTTTTTTTAAGCATGTGAAGGACTGTTTCTTCTTTCTTTCTCTCATCTGCTGTTGAATGAAATGTCGCCTTCCCTCTACTCCTAAAGAGATTAAATGTAAATGCATTCATTTGACTGTTAAAACAGACCACCAACAATCAGCAAGCATTGAAAGCATAAGATTGCATACAAAATATTTAGATTTCAGTATTAAATGACCCATACAAGTTTATATAGAGCTAAACAAAATCAACCAACCAATCAGTCTAAGTATAGATTTCAAATGTAACCATTAGTGAATGATATATCTTATATTTCTACACAAAGTTTACTGTGCATGAAAATTTAAGTTCATTTTGACATCTGTTATATACCATAGCTATGAACACTAATGGATATGTCCCAATCCTCATAAATACTTTGGACATCATTATAAGTGAGGGTAATATGCTGAGTAATCCACCCCTAGCAGTGGTTTACCTACTTCAAGCCGCTGGTGTTGTATTTTGTTGGTGTTATAAAGATTATTATTTCATTTCCAACCTTTGTTTTGGTTATTCCTCATTCAGTAACGCTTTCTAGGTTACAATATCCTTACTTTGAAGGTGGTAAATGTTAGCATGTTTCTTCTCCCACCCCACCCCGAAATCAACATATTTTCCTGATTTATTTCAAAGTCACTTGTTACCTTCATCCTTCCTTTATATTGATAGTTGAAAGTCCCTTTGTTATGAAAAGGTTTAACATTACATGATATTTTCTCCGAAAGTAATACTGTTGGATAATTCATTTAAAAAGGTATGTTATTATATTTACTAGAATTGTGGTGACTGGATAGATTGAAAAGATTTTTGAAATTACATTTTAAAAATTTAAACTATAAAAAACATACCGTGTGCTTGATGAAATTTGCGTTTAATGCTATGTGTCTTCAGAATTTTTGTTGATCATGTCTCTCCACAGATTCCTTTTCTTTATTATCTATGGATTGCCGTGACTTCTTGGGAAAGATAGTGGAGTGGTTTCCTGTTGCACTCAATATCATTTTGAATTCAGAGGAGTTCTTCTCCAGAACTAGCTGCTATTTAATGTTACAGAACCCAGATTACCTTGCCATTTAACTGAGTGCTGAAGTAGAGATGGGTTTATGCTTTTTACTGTGAAATTGAATACAACAGACTAGATGGCACATGAACTCAGCCCATCGGTTCTACTTTCTGCATCTATTACTGTTATGTTACCAACATGTCTCTGATGAATGTACCAGTAAAATACTGAGAGTAGCTTTTAAAACAGTTCAATTCTGTATACTTTTTATCATTTTGAAATTATGAGATATAGATGTTATTATAGACACAGCAATTTGATCAGGTATGCTCTGGCCATTATCAAGTGTCCATTGATTTGGCTGATATGGGATATATGTTGATTGTCTTGTTTGTTCCTGTGATGTCGTTTTTTTTTTTTTTGTGACTATTGAATCAGTGCTTCACTACCTGATTTAGTGATTGAACTCACACCCACTAGATGACAGTCACACATGTATAACCTATTCCTGTATCTACTATGCCACCATCCTGAAAGACATCAGTGGTGGGTTTTCTTTTAGCTTTTTATATTCAATGTCAAAAATAATGTCTTCGGCAATGACGGATGCTATTTTCTGTCAGTAGAAACAATAATATCTGTCTTTTGTTAAAACCTTTCAGTTATCTTTATTGTTTACAATAGAAAAATTTCCAAGCAAATTGTGTCTTCGTGGCTTTACTGTCTTGCTTGGGATGAAATCAATTAAAAAGAAAAGAGCCACTCATAGAGAGGAAAATTTTCAAAGAACATTGATTTGAAAAGGCATGTAGACATACTTGAGAAAAAACGTTGTTGTGTCAAAGTGTGTCATTCTACATTTTCAAAAAGTTCCATTTAAATTTTGGAGTTTATCTCCTGTCTCTACTTACATATGCCTCTTTATTCTTATTATTTTTATTTTCTCCAAGTAACATTATTGTGAACTGAGAGCTTCTCCGAATTGAAAGATTTGTAGTTATTTTTATAAAAGAAATGTCCACAAATTGATAAAATTAGCATTGATTAAATTTTCTTATTTCTCTCCAGTGTTCTCTTTGAGAAAGTAATTTAGTAACAATTTAGAGCAATCAAGAATCAAACACTTGTATACAAAAAGAAAGAATATAATGGTCATTATAAAAAGTGTTTTTGATATTTAAAATGAACTTTCTGCATTTCTTGAATTCTCAATCTATTCCCTTTTAGCAAAATGTAAAGTAGTCTTCTATCAGAATAACAGAATATTAGAATAAACATCAGCACATTAAAATCCTGACATTTTATCTCTACTTGGAAAAATAAAAACTGAATAAACAATTTTTAATGAATCTCTTTGATATGAGATGAAAATTATTTTTCCTACATTTAACAGCAGAAAATATTCCACTTGTTGTTTAATAGTAGTGTGTATTGAATCAAAATTTAAAATTCCTGTATTTCAATTTTATGATATTTGACCTATTATAATTAAATAATTACAAACATTGTTTGAATTTATTATTATTTTTCATAATATCCTTCTTTATTCACAGATATATCTGTATCAGATGATGAGAGCAAAGATACAAACACATGACACAAAAAACATTTTTGGAAAATGTGTGGACATGCATTTTCACTGCATTCAAATTTAAATAATCATAGAAAAGTTCACAAATTAGAAATTCTTGCTTCTTTACACAGCAATTTAAAAATTCTTTTTACATTGACAATTTAAAAATTAATATTTCAAAGTACATATCAAACTCATACTGTGTTGCAGATTAGTAGTTCCACAGATTTCAAACTTAAAACTGGAGAGAAACAATATCTCTGTGAAGATTGTAGATTAACATTTCTGGAATATTCTAATTTTTAAAGAAGACAAAAATACACATAAAAAGAGACTATTAACTTTTCAAGTATGCCAATTGCAGGGCTATCACAGTTCAAAATTCAGAAACCACATGCAAATAATCACAAACCTTATGTGCGAAAGTTTTAAAGATTTCTAAAGATTTTACATCTGAAAGGGAACATGCAAACACACACTGGATTGAAAGCTTTTACTTGTCAAGTATGTGGATCAGCATTTTCTCAAAAATCTACACTACAAGCACACATGAGAACACACACAGGAGAGAAACCATTTTCTTGTCAAGTATGTGGATCAGCATTTTCTGAGAGATCCACTTTAACAAAACATATGCGAATACACACTGGAGAGAAACCATTTTCATGTCAAAACTGTAAATCAGCATTTTCTGAGAGTTCCACTTTAAAGAGGCACATGCAAATACACACAGGAGATAAACCCCACATTTGTCAAGTGTGTGGATCAGCATTTTCTGTGAGTGGGAGTTTAAAACAACACATACGAATACACACTGGAGAGAAACCATTTTCATGTGAAGTGTGTGGATCAGCTTTTTCAGAGAATTCCAATTTAAAAAACCACATGAGAGTACACACCGGAGAGAAACCATTTTCTTGTCAGGTGTGTGAATCAACATTTTCAAGGCATTGCCATTTAAAAAAACATATGCAGACACACACTGGAGAGAAACCATTTTCGTGTAGAGTGTGTGGAACTGCATTTTCACAAAGTTCCACTTTAAAAACACATATGAGAATACATACAGGAGAGAAACCATTTACCTGCCAATCATGTGGAGTAGCATTCTCACATAGCTCCAGTCTAAAAAATCACATGCGAATACATACAGGAGAAAAACCTTTTTCTTGTCAAGACTGTGGATTGTCCTTTTCAGTGAGATCAACTTTAAGAAATCATATGCAAATTCATGCAGGGGAAAAACCATTTTCTTGCCAGATATGTGGAACAGCATTTTCACTGAAGTCCTCTTGGAAAAATCACATGGGAATACACACAGGAGAGAAACCATTTTCTTGTGAAGTGTGTGGATCAGCATATTCACTGAGTTCCACTTTAAAAAATCACATGCGAATACACACAGGAGAGAAACCATTTTCTTGTCAAATGTGTAGGTCAACTTTTTCACAGAGCTCTGGTTTAAAAAAGCACATGCGAATACACACAGGAGAGAAACCATTTTCTTGTAAAGTGTGCGGATCAGCATTTTCACAGGGCTCTGGTTTAAAAAAGCACATGCGAATACACACAGGAGAGAAACCATTTTCTTGTAAAGTGTGCAGATCAGCATTTTCACAATCATCCCATTTAAAAAGCCACATGCAAACTCACACAGGAGAAAAACCATTTACTTGTAAAGTGTGTGGATCAGCATTTTCACTGCATTCTACTTTAAAAAACCATATGCGAACACATACAGGAGAGAAACCATTTCCTTGTCAAGTGTGTGGATCAACATTTTCACATCATTCTACTTTAAAAGAACACATGAGAATACATACAGGAGAGAAACCATTCTGTTGTGAAGTGTGTGGATCAGCATTTTCACAGAGGTCCCATTTGAAAAACCACATGCAATCACACACAGGCTAGAAATCATTTTCATGTAAAACTTTCATATCTTTTTGTAGTGTATATGTTTTTTTCTTAAAATTAAAAGCAATATCATGGAACCACTCACTTGATAGGAATCATAATTCTGTCAGAGTGCACATAAATTAAATAAATAAACAGTTCACATCCAAAGTGTTTTACCAGCAAATGTTATTCTTTATAAACCTTATGTAAACCAACAAAAACAACAGCAAAATACTTTATGTAAAAAAAAGACAGTATTTTGAAAATAAGTGCATTTGTCATTGCAGTTATTCTTGTCAGATTTGTGTTCGTTTATTTTTGCTACTTTTTGGCCAGAAATTCAGAACAAAGAAGAATAGGTGACAATTTTGAATTTCATTTTTTCTTTATTCTTAATTCTAGCAATTTAATGTCACACCCAAAGAATGCATTGTTTAAAATGTTTTGATGAGATAAAGTATTTGTAATTGAGAAATTATATCATTCCAGTTTATTCTTCCTTTTTTAATTTAGGACATTGAATAAAAGTAACAATTTTAAATGATGGCATATTTGCAAGTTAGTTTATGACAGAATTTTTGGTAATTCACCACTAATACTTTTGCAGATATGGTAGATTATAATCAGCAATATTGAGTAAATCATTTTGTCTTCATTTGAATTTCCACCTTGACTAAATTTACATTTCTTTCATTAGATGATAACTTTCTACTATCTTATAACTATGTTGTATATCTCCCTCTCTTATGCTGGGTTGTCAATGTCACCAATTTAATAAAATGTTGCATCTTCTCTTTTATCTTCTCCCGGCCAGGGGTTACAAAATATTTTGGGGTCTGGAGATGAAAAACATCAACAAAGATAATTTGAACTTATCTAGTTTACTAATGTTGTTGATGTTTACATTTGCTATTTATCAAGTGGGGTTGCTCTCCCCAGCTGGGAGCAGTTCCAGTCACAAAAGTCAGCACATCTACATTGTTCGACAGTTAAGACTCGACTCCCTGAAATCCCTTTATCTATCATTTTCATGATGGCTGAGCCAATCAAAATCGAATTCCTTGTTTTGTTTTCCATCTGACCTCAAAGTCAACCCCAGATACACTTCCTCTATAAAATAATAGTCTGCTAAAGTATTATTTAACAAATAGAAATAAAGACAATATGCAAGCTGCTAATAAAGAAAGAGAAATGGTAGCAAGTCTTCAACTACAGCAGAAACAATCAAAACATGTACAGCAGCAGCAGTTGCAACCTACTCAAAAGACAAGGTTTGGTTTAAGGTTCTAAGTTGCCTACAGCAAATTGTCCTTGTGGGGAAATGCACTGGTTGATGAATTTGGTGACATAGGTGTTGTGAGTTCAATCCCTGGGTTGGGCAGTGTCTAATTGCACTCAGTGTAAATGGGCAGATAGTTTTATTTAGACAGTACTAAATAAAAATAAGAACTAGATGATATCCCTAGTCATGAGCAGTGGAACAAAAACAGTCTACCTTTGAAGATTAAATAATATTCAATTAAGAATTCCCTGTAGGTTACCTAGATCAATATACACAAATATAAATAATGTAAATGATTTTTTATGTTCTTGAGAACTGACAACAAAAATATTAAACATTATTAGATTGTTTATTTATAAGAATGATTTTATATTTACATGATTATAAAAATATGTAAAGCAACTATAATGAAATATTTACAATTTTATAAAAAATATATATGAAAACATAAAAATATCTGTGAATAAAAAAATTTAAACACATAATGACGAGTTACTGTAGTTATAAATTTTGGAAAAAAAGTGTTTCCTGGGCATATATTTAATTTGTTCTCATTATGAAAATTAAAAAAAAGAAATAATTAGAGATAAGATACTTAAATAATTTGTGTAGAAAATGTATAATCTCTGAAAAACTTGATTTAAATTTTCTTGTAATATACCCCTTCGACTGTTCTCGTTTCACTGCCCATATTTAAAGATAGCTTGTCTAGTTCTTATTTTTAGTACTGCTCAGTTATTGCTTGCCAATGGCAGCTATTCACAAACCAACATTTTCATCCACTAGTCTGTTGTCCTATAGAACGATCTACCACCAAAGATTAAATAAAGGGTTCAGTCCAGGATTCTCTGTAGGTTACCCAGATCGATATACACCTGAGAAAGGCTGGAAGACACAACAGCTGGAATGGTGTGTTAATAAGAAGAAAACAAGACAATAGCCCAGATGTAAATAGTGTAAAATGTGTTCCAGTTGATTTATATATTTTTAAAATTTTCATAAATTTTTTAATAAGAATCTTTGTTTTAACATTTATTTCTTTATAAAATAATACATTTTGCATTGTACTTGGTTCACCTATTTTTATAATCTTGTAAATAAACAGTCAAGGGAGTATATAGTAATAGCGGTATAAACAGAAAAACAGTCTTTTTGATACACCTTTTTTCAAGTACATAGCTTATTGTCAAAAGGTCTTTAAAATTCCAGATGATAATGTTTACATAAATGCTAACATGGTTTAATTTGGGATAAATGATGCTGGAAAGGCATTTTTTCTTATATTTCTTATTTCCCATTTCTGTAGTTGTCAGTCTTTAATGTATTCAACCCACCCAAACCACCCCGTAAATATCACCTCTCAATGTTTAATCTGCCATAACCCATCCCATATAAACTCTGCCATAATATTATGACATCGTCGCAAATAAGGCAGGAAATCACTCAAACAGTCAGACTTTGAGAGCCGATATTTACAGGGCGGGTTTAACCATGTTGAATGTTAAAAAGGTTTATGCTAAAGATCAAATAGGAAAGGATGGTTATCTCTGAACTGGGGCCAGATCATATTAATAATAACAGGTGATGCTCTGCCAAGGGATGATAATGTTTCTCTATTTCAGTGTGGGGAGGGGAGGAGTCACTTCTGCACGTACCCAGAGGAGACAGTGGCCAAGAAATAGGAAAATTAAATCTTTTTTTATCTCTTTTTAAAGAGATTAAAAATGGTAAAAATGCCCCCAAGAAAGAAATTTAGAAAGAGATTAAAATTGATGAAATGACTTCAAGAAAGAAATTTCAAATGTGACTAAAATTCATAAAAATGCCTCCAAGAAAGAAATTTAAAACGAGATTAAACATATTTAAAATGTATTCAAGAAAAGGGTAACTAGAAATCTTTAAAATGCCTCCACTGAAAAAGATAAAGTGGACAACAGGAGCCCCCCACCCAAAAAAAGTGATTGCAATAGACTTCTGCTGTAACAAATAAAAGCTTGTAGTCCGTGTAGAGGGCATCTTTGGAAATTCATATTTGGAAATCCACATTTTTGCCAGTACTCAGCAAATGTTGATAATTTGGTAGGCGTCTAACTGTTGCCGAAGGGGCTGGTACATACGTTCCCAGGCTTAGAGACTTTGTGGGAAATTTGTCCTTGCTTTCTCACATGAAAAAGGTTAAAGCTGGCAGAAGCGTTAAAAGCAACAACAGCCTGAAAGTTTAAAGCGGACAATTCTCTCTTTTAGGTGGAAGAATAAAGACTCAAACTCATGGGGTGTAACAATAAAAGAATAAAATGTTTATATACATGCACAATAAAGGTAAAGGTATATACACAAATATGAGAGAAAGAAAGGGAGAAGCAAATTCCTTTAACTTAAAGGAAGAAAAAGTGTTCATATAAAGGCTTGCTCAAAATATTTCTCTGGGGCCTAAAAGTTTTTTAAGCAAGCAAATTGTTCTTAAGGGGTTAACATGCACACAGATTCCTTCAGAGCTCTTGTTGAGGAGGAAGCAGTCGGAAGATCCGTAGTTTGTAGTTGAGTGAGTTCGTAGGCTGACGATAGAAATTTCTAGGTGCAAGGAAGCAGATTTTGATTAGTTTTTAGTAGAGGGTTGACATTCTGTCTTTAGAACCCAGGATGTAGATTTCTTTTTGTGAAACAGGTTCCGAGGATGATGTATTCTGTCACTGACCTGATGTTATCACATGATGTCAAGTACTCACTGCCAAAGAGGTGTATATTCTTCATATTTATCGAGATTAGATAGCTCAGAAATATTGGGAACATTTCCCCCCCAAATTGCTATACACTTTCCCGGCCCTGTCATTCATCAGAAAATATATTCTTATCTCTGATAAAAATCAAAGTTTTGAGAGCTGGTTTTTGGAAGCAAGGGCCCAACAAGTTGTGAGCATTAGACATTATGGCATCATGGTCAGAGTAAGGGTAGTCAAATTTCTTTTTATATTTTTCAGCTCTCATTCGTCAGAAAATATATTCTTATCTCTAATAAGGATCAAGGCTTTGGGAACCAGATTTGAAAGCAGGAGTGAAAGTTGGAGCAATGATCAGACAAGATTCTTTTGGTCCCTAGCTTCTTTTATTGCATTTGTTCAATAAGGGTTTCAATTAAAAGCTGTCAATCAAATATACTTTCAGTTTTTTATCTTTTAATGAGTTATATTGTAAAAGAAAACAGCAATCTCTAATAAGGATCAAGGCTTTGGGAACCAGATTTGAAAGCAGAAGTGAAAGTTGGAGCAATGATCAGAAAAGAGGCTCGAACGTGATCTTGTAAAACATTGTAGTAGTAGTAGTTCTCAGATTAAATTCTAATATTTTCCCCTCAAAGAAAAATGCAGTAAACTTCAGTTTGTTGCAGAAACAAAATCCCATTTTCCACCTACAAGTATGCTCACACGGAGTAATATATCGATGAATTAATTCAATTAAAACCAATTAATATCATCAATTTACAGTTGAGGTGATTAGATATAGCCATAAATCATATGCTAACAGCTTCTTTTATCACACTTCTTTTTTCTCTGTTTTGCAAGAGAATCTCTTTCAACTGTAGTTTCAAGATACTTTGATTTTTACTTTTGTGCAACATAAGAATTAAATAATCAGACAAGATTCTTTTGGTCCCTAGCTTCTTTTATTGCATTTGTTCAATAAGGGTTTCAATTAAAAGCTGTCAATCAAATATACTTTCACTTTTTTAATCTTTTAATGAGTTATATTGTAAAGGAAAACAGCAATCGTCTTGTTCAATAAAGATGAAGATGAAAACCTGATTTTTCCTCTTAACAGACCAAACAAATATCAAATAATGTCTTCACTGAAATGCTAACAACTCTGACTGCACAACCAGTGTGAAAATCTGCATGTGATTCTCTTCAGATATATCTCATTATTAAGACTGCCTACTCCATAAAATGTACAAACTCTTTCCTACATTGAAATCTGTTGTAACCTAGGGAAGGTTACTGAACAGAATAATCACACAAAGGTTGGTAATGAACAATAATACTTAGGACATGAACAGCAAATATAAGATTTACCAGTGGCACGTGGACGAAGTAGTCAAGTGCTAGAAGTGAGTCAAGTGAATTCCATAATGAATTTCCAACTGCAGACCAACATACAGTAGTAAATACTGTATTTATGTGAATGGGGACATACCCATTATCGTCTGTAGGTATACTACAACAAAGTCACATTTTGATCTTTGTTAATTAAAGACCTATTGTGAAAATGTTCCTCCCATACCCATTGTGAATGTTAGAATTCAAACACAAAATATGCCAATATTGAAAATATTTTAAATGTGGATGTAATGGCTGTAACAAAAAATAATTTTGTAACTTAATATCATCTAATTAAAAAAGCAACAAATTTTCTGACAGACATCATGAAACAAGAAGCAAAAAGATATTCCAAATGCATATTGTCATTATCTTGCATTAAATTTTGTATCTATTTTTTACTTTGTTTCATTCAAGAAACCAATTATCTGACAACCCTCACCATGTATCATTGTATAACACTTATGAGGTTATTGAAAGGTTGAGAACTTGTTCAATCATTAATATTTTTTTTGTTTTTTTAATGTAACTTTGTATTATGTCATCTGTGGATAAAATCAGGATATTAACTTGCCTACTGATTGATAATATCAAAGAACTGGCAACAAGTATTGGATTGCTATGACTTTAAATGATTTTTTACTTATAAATCTGCAATTTCACTTCAGTCTTATCATAAATTATTTGACATATAAAACTTTATTAGTTCTTAATTTAAACTCATTTTTAATTAGTAATTAGTTATGAATAAAAAAATTACTGTGCATGTATTCAATTTAATCAGTCGAAGGTGAGATAGAATGATATTCTGACTTATACTGAGAACCATTGGACTATTATATTATTCAGAATAAAATCAATTTAAATACCCTGACCTTTTATTGAACTACAATACACTGACATTCTATTGAACATTTTCTTATTTAATAATTTGTTATGAACTAAAACAAATTACTGTGCATGTAACCAAGATTAAAAATCCATCAACAGTTTCTGTTTTTACTAAATTTGTAAAACTCCTCTCTAAAAATAATCTGTAATGTTATATGGAAAAGAAGGAAAATTTTCAGTGATATATGTACAGTGTAACCCGGATATAAGAGAAACCCTGATATAAGAGAGTTTTTCTCTGGTCCCAAATTAGAGCCTGTGTTAATGTATATATTATAGACCAAACCCGGATATAAGATAAACCCGGATATAAGAGACTTTTTTATCCGGTCCCGACAACTCTCTTATATCCGGGTTACACTGTATATTATTTGGAATGCACTTTTTGAGTCTTGGAAAGTGGGGACAACATTCTGACTTATGGTGAAAATAATTTTTCATTTATACTCACCCTAATTTCTGATGTATTATTTATTCCAAGACTTAATATCCAAGAAAAATGCTTTAAATATTCGACTAGTTAAAATGAGAGTAAAGGTTTGTAATTGCATCAAAAAATTCGTAACAGTTATGTAACTGCTGCCATACTGCTTCACAGTATATGCACATGCTTAGATTTGAAAGCCAAATAAAACACCTTACTGTTATAATGCTTGTATCAACTTATAGTTTGGGTTAATAATATTTCAAAGAAAACACTTGAACAGAATATTAGTGAAAAGAACTGTTTAATTACGTGGATTAATATTACAATACTAGCAAATATCATAGTGTGTCACACTTTTTGATTACTGCAATGACTGCTATGCAACTCCTTGTCTCTTTTCTTGCGACTACTTTCATAGTCAATAGAAGAGTCCATGTTCAACACTTTAGTGAAGGTTGGTCATCTTTCTATACAACACTTCCCTTTTTAAGAAATGCTTTCTCTTTTGAATACATTTCCTTCTTTTGGGATTCACTTACAACACTTCCCTTGAATTTTTTTTTTTTTTTACTAATAAAGTATTTTTGAGTGGTTATAATTGATGTTGGCAAGTCAAAAGTATCATACTTCCATAGTTAAGTCTCTCTGTCAAGTTTTTATTTCTTTGGTTTTATTTCGTCTAAATGACACCAATTTCAACTTTGTACAATATACACGATCCTGCCAATGAGATGCATTATTTCATTATCTTCCCAAATTTCCCGCCTTGTGACACTATGTGACACTGGCAAATGTAAAGAAAGCGGTTAAATTAAAAACATAGCTCGGAAAAAGACAAGAAGGGTTAAAGAATAGAACAATGGACAGACCGAGAGAAGGAAAAAGGATTTCTTTTTATTTCCAAAGTCTATTTCTTTTTAGGGCAGTGATACTTTGAAGAAAAGTGATTCTGTTACAAGATATTGCCACAAAAACCATATGGCAATTTATAGCTGACAGCTGGTTAATGAGGCAGCTTAAAGACCACCGAGTAAAAAAACACACATCTGAGAGATAAAATTTGGTGATCTCTGTAACCAAATCAAGGAAATAGAGTTTCCTTGTATAAAGACCCAGGGTGCTTAAAGTACAATGGCCCTGGTGGGATTGAGTGTGTGTGGAGGGGTGACTGATGGACTAGTGGAATTTCTGATTTTTGAGCAAAGCCGTGTTGAGAAATTTCATTAACGCGAAATTAAAATGATAATTTTAATTAATGACCACATCCAAAGGTTATTTACCTTACCACCCATGTGGCAGGATGTGGCACAAGGCCGTTTTTAATGTGGGCCATAGGCTCGAGCAAAAATTCCCTGTAGACCGTGTAAAGAATGGGCTCGTGTAGCTGTCTACCACCCCAGATGAGGCTATGCCGAAGGGCGAAGCCTCGTCTGGGTTCCTCCCCGCCCGAAGGCAGAGCGTTTGACGAGCACAGCTGTAGACGAATCTCCAACTAATTGCCGAAGCACATCCAAATCTAATGCACGATTCCTGGCTCCTGATTTTATGGTATAAGGAATGTTACAACACACGCCGTATTTCGTAACAATTTCTAGTCATAATAAAAAAAATAACAAATTACTCAAGGTTACAAATTGTATTACAACAATGACAGAAGTAGTATTTATATTATCTAACTATAATCAAATATCTTAAAAATGACATAGTGAAATATTAAATTTAAATAACTGTTTAAGGTCACATAAAAATGGGTTTTACAGAGTAGCGGGACACTACAACGAAAAAGCAAATAGATTGTCAGCCATGATGAAATCAACAGAGTAGTAGTGAGATGCTACAATAGCTCTTTGTAGGTAAGGTGGTTTACTGACTTCAAGTTTGTGGTCAGCTTCATTGTTCGCTAAGGTGGACTTGCATTAGCAGAGCATTTATTTGCATACCATAAGCTCTCGGGTTATCGTTTTCAATTTCTTGTTGGTGTAGTTTGGGCAAACCAATATTGGGGTGAAGACCAGTGATAGTGTAAATATTGGAGTGGGGGATACGCTGGTAGCATTTGTCCGTGAAATTCAGGGATGAGGTGACGGATTCGAAGACGTCTATGCATTCACAGTTTCTGTTTTCGCACAACATGTATAGGGCATTTTTTATTGTGCAATGTTGCTACTTGCTGTTGCCAGAGCTTTGCAGTCACCAGGGACAGTGAAATTCCTGTGTAATGGACATTAGTATGCATAATTTTCTATAGACTTCACTGGTAAAATGCATGCTACGATCGGAGGATATGATATGGGGTATTTCTCTGGCGGAGAAAAACTGGTAAAGGCCACGAGTGGTCTCTTGCACATGGTATGGCAGTAGTAAAGTGTCAGCTGAAGCTGTCTAGGATAGTGAAAATGTAGAGTTTACTGACTCTTGTTGAGTGTCGTATAAAGACAACCTAGAACGGTCTCCTAGCCTAGCTAAAAATGACTGATAGGCCAACAACGTGGATACTTATTGTAGTTTCCCTTATGCTTGGGCTTGGCGCAAGTTGTGCATGAATCAACATAGGCCTTAATATCAGGATTCTTGGATTCCTACCAGTAAATGGACAGATTATCAATCAGGCATGTGATGCCAGAGTGGTTTATGCAGTTACAGGTCTGATGGAGATATCTAACATGGAGACTGTATGATACAACCAATTTGTCCTCCTTGATCATTAGAACAGAAGTGTGGGGTTCCAGGTAAAATTGATGACTGCACCTTTTGAAGAGAGTAGCGCGCTGTGGTGGTCATTGAGGTTGATTGCATTGGAGACGCTGAAATTTTTTTCTTGAATTGATGACTTGGATAGTGTTGATTTTTTGACAGAATATCATCAGCTGCTTGTTCAGCGGTGATGTTAATGTGGTCAATGATTTTAGCTGTTAGAATAGTTGAATTGGTATGAAAGGCAAAATAAAAAAGGCTTCGGCGGCTTGTTTGTGAAGTTAAGTTGAGTTAGTATAAGAATTATAATAAAATTTGCATTGTTTATTAATAGTAACTTATGAAAATTGAGATGTAGTACAACAAGGGCAGCATCTCATAGACTGGGGAGCATGAGACCCTGACACTGACCCTGAATGCAAATATAGTATACTGTGTGAGCTTTTCTGACCAGAAATTTTAGAAAATGTGTCCTACTGATCTTTCCTGGGATGAATTTCCTAGTCATGTGCACTCAACAAAGCCGTTGCTAAAAATGGTGATATCATGAGGTACTGCTGGAGCGTCTTCATTAATTATGCCGGAGCTAAAAAAAAATTACTTGAACACAGAATTATTAACTGATGTTGGAGGCGCTGCTATTGGTGTGTGTCCAATTCATTCATATTTATTATTATTTATGTAGTATTTTACAATATGAACAGATTCAAATGCTTATAATAAAATAAATTTTAATTTCGCATTTTAAAAATAATGGTATAAGAATTGAAAAGAAATATTTAGAAAATTGAGCTCATTTTTGTTCCAAATCGTCATCCAACCTCAGATAAACCATTGATAGGAGCAGACAATTATCTCATCTGCAAGTGAGGCCCAAATCAATATTTACTTTAACGTAACGACACAAGACTGGAACACACAGTGAGGATCAAATGCGCTACAGTAGATACCTCCAAGGATTTACTCAAAAATGAGACTACATGATGAAAAAATGCACCAAATTTAATTTCAAAATATTTAGATAATTGTCTGGCTTTAATGAAACTTTAAGAACTTATTCACAAATGAATGAAATTATTTTAGAAACATTTCTTTTTTTAGATAATCTTGATAAAAATACATTTTTTACATCTGTTTTACCCCACCGTCGCTTATTTATGAAATTTCCAGAAATTCATTTTTGCAGCACATTTATGAATAAGATCTATAATGGACATAGACACTATTTTCTGAAGAAAAATTACATTCAATGAATTTTTACAAGAATTAATAACATTTATTTTTAATTATAATAATTTATAAAGTTTTAAATCTTTTAAAATTCTGTACTAATTTGAAGCGGCTAGCTAGCTGGTATTGTTATTAAGTAAAACTTATATTTACTAATCATAAATTGTAAATTTTACAAAAATTCAGAGACCTCAGTATTTTCAAAAGAATTTTGATTTGTGTGTGTGTGTGTAACATGCTGATTTTTGGGGGGGTGAGGGGTGGGGGGAATACGGTCTTCCATACACGACTTAAACAGAAAATAAGAACGGTAACTATAGTGAATAAAATTTATTGGTCATTTTCTAACATTCCTCAACAATTGTCTTCGTCAGACTATAAAAAAAACAAAGTACCTAAACAATAAACATTAATGAATGGAATATTAAAATATTTTCCTAAATTTACATGGGTTATTAAATAAAATTAAAAAAAAAAAAAAACTAAAAAGGTGTTATTTTTTACAGTTTACTTAAACTAAAATTAATATTTGTTTTCATTCATTATTATTATTAATTAAACTTTAAAAATCAGTTATTCTTCCTCAAATAAAAGTTTTTTTTTTTTTTACAGAAAAGCTTATTTTATTTTTTAAAAGTTTTTTTTTTAAGAGAATTATTGTGTCGAGTTGACAGATTTGTGAGCATGTTTCTTAGCGAAAAAATATAATTCCAATCAATTTAACTTTGGTTTTAAATACAGCAAAGTTGGACCTCAAAAGTTGCGTGCCATCGACGTACGATGTGTGGCTAAATTTTCTTTCGATAACTGCAAAGAAGAAAGAGTAATAACATTTTACGAATTAGTTATTTGTAAATTTTAACATGTAAAAAATCTCATTTCTTGGAGAAAAAAAAGAAATTGAAAATAAATTATTCTTGTAAAAAGTTAATTGATTTCACTTAGATTTTCATTTCTAATATTGCCAAAATAAAATGAAAACAAAAATTTATTTTTGTTCCCATTTTCTTTGAATTATCTCCCTTGTTATTCGTTCTTTAAGAAACTTCTTTTTGCGTCAATCGTAAACGACGGCTACAGCTTAAATTCAACCGGAAAATCTTTTTAGCTTATTTAAAATTTTACATTTTTCTTTAATGTTGCACTGTACCCAAGAAAACAGCAAACGAAATAAAACAACGGAGTAAGTATTAATTTTCAAAAAAAATAAGTATCTATTTACAACAGCATTAAAAAGTAAAAATACTACTTATTTTCATACCATGATGAAAAAAAAAATACACTGTTCCTTTTTAGATTGTTCGAAATTTTGGTTCAAATCTAGTTTTTCTTCCATCACTGGGAGTGGGGGGGAGGGCTAAAGATTACTATAGCAAATATTGTCGGGTTTTTAAGGAAACTTTCAGGGCCTATTGATTCGCAATGATTTAAATTCTTTTTTTTTCGTATTTTTTTTTAGAAAATCATAGTAAAAATAAAAAATGTATATTTTTTTTTACATCTGTTACCCCACCACTTATTTAATTTATGAAAATTCGAGAAATACATTGACATAACTTAGGAACCTTCATGTAAATAGATAACTCGACAAAAACGGCCTGAAAATTAATGAAAAAAAATTTTCTTCGTGTTAAATGTATATTTCATTATTTAGAAGAAACACTAAAGTATTTTTTGAATATTTTTTGAAATTTTTTAATCATTCTTAGCATGTCTTAATTTTAGTTAAAAATATTGTTTACGAAATATCGAACAAAAACTCGATATCAGCCATTTTTTTTAAAATTTTGATTTTTGAAAAATAAGTTAAATTACTTGTTTAAAAATCGTTTAAAAATTTAATTATACGTTTTTCAAAATTTATTCAAAGAAAATTAGAAAATTTAAAGTTTATTTAAAATATTTTGAAAGAAACTTTTACTTACTTTCTTCGTAGAAAAATGTTGTTTAAATAAAAGGGCGCCGATCTTAACATTTTCGACGTTTTGACAAGTGATGAAAGATGTCATTATAAATTATTGACAGCTGACGTGAGATTCGAGTTCTCATACGGAAGTACAGAATGGACATATTTTTTTTAATTGGACTTGCTTAAGTAGTACCTTGTAATAATTAAAGTAAAAAAACTTTCAGCATTCCAATTTTTGGATTTTTTTTTGTGTTTTTAGTACTGTAGCTTTCACTATAAGTTTGTTGATACTATCTGGAGAAATTATAAATACTATAAAAAAAAAAATTAATTAAGATACAAGTGCTGCACTGCTGTTTCAGGGCCCATATAGACCCTACTAAATAAAGTCAATTCAGATCTATCATAAAAAAAATTATATCCTCAGTAAAAATAATCAAACATAGTAAAAGTCACAGCCTATTTTCTCTGAAAAAAAAATGAATTTTCATATTTTTATTGGGGTAAAAATAAAAAAAATGATTTATCATCTGAAGAAAATATCAAGGAACATTTATGTGAACCCCATGAAACTAGATATTTTCTGAAAGCAAACAATATGATCTTTCATTTAAAAATAAAATTGGTCAGTTTAAATGACTCAAGAAATTTTTTCAGGGGCCAAAATGAGAAAAAAAAATGTAAATTTTGCATTTTTTGTAGTTCTAAGCAAAAATTTTCCCCATTACACGCATAAGATTGAGAACTTTGCATTCTATGATGGGTTTAATGTTGCTGACGAATGAGAATATTTACCTAATATTTTGTTGGATTTTCCTAAATGACAGAAACAAGCATTTTAATCAGCTGTGGCTGAGTGAGATAAAATTTAACAAGACATATACATTAAATTATGCTATAATTTAAAGTACACTTATGAAATTTCATTGTCTTTTTTATGCTCACTTTATTAAATTTTAAAAATATCTCATAGAAAAATATCATAACTGACATAATACACAAAAATAATACTGTATAAATTTCATTCAATGAAATTTATACAGTATTATTTTTGACGTATTATAAGTGACGTTTTTTTATTGCACACATGATACTTCCGGTCTTCCGTAGATTTCATTGGCAGACACATTATTGACACATGATTGAGACAAATTAAATTTTTTAATATAGATCTGTTCGTTAGTTTGTAATATGCTTTGGAATTTATAATCTGTAAATATATATCTACTTAATAACAACATTCGTAAAGTTGTACAAACTTTTCCCTAATTTTATAAGAATTAGCAACATAATGTAAAAATTAAAAAAATTATTTCAGAAACAACAAATAATTGTTTTAAAAATTTATTTTTTATCGAAATATATTTTTGCTTTCAGACAATATTGTCCATGTTCATCAAAATAAATAAAAGCAATTAAAAGCTTTTGAAATTAAATAATATTTTTGTTTTAATGAGTTTTGTATGTTACATTTCGGAGATGATTTTCAGGTAGAGGTGGTCCATCAAAAAAAAAATAAAAACATGATTTGGTTTCCTCAAAGCCTTGTGCTTTTAACTAATATAATCACTAAACTCCTCAAAATTAAAATTATAGAGTTTTCGTACAATTAGTTGGAGGGGGGGTAATACATATGAAAAAAAAAATTCTGCCATGACTTTAATAAAAAAAAACATATTTATAATAAGTTCCATCATTTGTGAATAGTTTCTGAAAGTTTCATTAAAATTCGACAATTATTTTTATTTTTGCAACATTTTCCAAATTAATGTGTGTCATACAAAAAAAAACGTGCTTAAAATTTTATATGTTATGTTACTAGATCCGGTGATACAAAGAGAAACAAGGTTTTTTTTAATCAAAATTTAGAATGTTCGAAAAAGAAAGAAATTTTTTTAAAAATAATTAAAAAATACTTTGATCTTTCCTCTCAATAATAACATAAGTTTTTAGACGCTAAAATTTTGTTTTCGTGAAGTTTGGCGTATTTTTTTATCATGCTATGCCATTTTTTAGCGATTTCGTGGGGTGGCCTAACATAACTTAAGTATTTATATTAGCTAGAAAAAAAAGCAGATTTTGCAAAACAGAAACACCAGTTACCAAAAATATGCTAGGAATTGTAAAATAAAAAATGCAATAAAACTAAAACTAAAACATTATTTAATTACAAAAGTTTTTAATTACTTTTAGGAATAAGATATATTAAGGACACTATTGTGTTAAGAAATTTTTTTGATGAATAAAGAACTGAATTATATATTTATCAAGAAGTCACTTCCTTCATAAATTAATCTCATAAACTTAACCAAATTGAAAAACATATAAGTAACTCCTTCTCTAAAACAAAAACTAAGATTAACATGATCATCTGTTTATATTTCTGAGATGAAGTATTGTAACTATTTACATTAAAAATTTGCTTGTTAAATGAGCTGTTATATAAGGTTAGCTAACCCAGACTATTTAACTGAGTGGCAAAGAAGAGATAGATTTATACTTTTATAAGAGCATTAGTGTGAAAGTGAATCCAACAGACGAAATCAGTTTGACTTTCTGCCTCTATAACTGTTATGCTACCAACTTGTCCTTGATGAAATTACCAGTAAAATATTGGCATTAACTTTTAAAATAGTTTCATTCTATATGCTTATTATTTCAAGCTATTTTTTTCATTTTGGTTGAGATATAGATATTGTTATAGACACAAAATTTGATCAGGTACATTCTGGCCATCAAGTGTCCATTGATTTGGCTGATATGCTGTTATGGTGACCTATCTATATTAGAATGAACTCTTCCTCCTTCATAAATACTAACCTTCGAGATTTCCTAATCGAGGCAGTTGGGGCACAGTGTAACCTGATAGTTCAGATGGACACTTCTATCTGCTGACTAATAACACTCTTATTTTGTCTGTTATGTTCTGTCATTTCAGTACACTTGTTCAACCTACCTTCTTCTTTCCGTGTCTTTCTTTCTGGCCCCTAACAGGCCACAACATATGCGATATATGCTTATTGTTTTGTTTGTTCTTATAATGTCAGTTATTTTTTGTTTCTACTGAACCAGTGCTTCACTACCTAATTCAGTGATTGAACTCGCAACCACTATATGACAAATACACATGTATAAACTACTCCTGTATCTACTATGCCACCATCCCAAAGGACAGCAGTGTTTTTTTTATCCTTTTATATACAATGTCAGATTGTTTCAACATCTGGTTATCATGGTGGGTTTGTACCATTTTTCATAAGTTAGTGTTTTTTGTCCGAATAATTGTCTAATTCTGGTTTGAAATGACAAAATGTCTTCTGCAATACAGGATGCCATTTTCTGTCTGAAGAAACAATGATATCTGTCTTATTTTAAAACATTTCAGTATTTTTTTTATGTTTACAGTAGAAATACTTCCAAGTAAATTGTTTTTATGTTCAAAGCAGAAAACAACTTTAGGGGAAAATTTTTGATTGACTTAGGATTTTTCATTTAATCTGCATAGTTTTCATATTGCTGATTTAATTTTTGATAATTCTGTGTTATGGCTTTCTTTTCAAAAAACATTAACTGAAAAAACTAATAAATATCTTCATTTTGAGTTAAAAACAAAGTTAGCCTCAAAATACAAGCAAGCACTTAAATTTTGAATGTTTCAATTGCTGCCCAGCAAAACAAATTTTCAAAATTTGTTTCTACTGTTAAATCAATGTAAAACTGTTAAAATGCTGTTAAATCAAGATACAATTTTAAATTGAATGGTGTTAATTATTGTTCAATTTATGTGTCTTCCAGATGGTGAAAACAGACACAATTACAAACTATATCTATAAAACATACCATTACTCTGAAAGTATAAAATTATGTACAAAATATCTGTAGTTGATGGTATAAAATTGCATCCCAAATATTTAGATTTCAGCACTAAATAACCCATACAGAAAGCACAATGGAGTAATGGATAGCGGCTCGGATGGAAGAATCAAAGAGCCGAGTTCGAATTCCAGTCAAATCCATTACATTCACTTATGTGCTAATACCCTGGGGAAAGATATGAATCATCGTTTTCTCCCCCCAGCTATGGGTGAATAGCAGGACAGATAGCTTTGGATGGCAACTGGTCTACCACAGAAAGAAATGGCAACCTATTGCGTGAAAAAATCTGCTTCGTCAGTCATGTATTAAAAGATGCATGATCACCTAAGAGTGTATCATGCATGGCACTTAACTGACAGGTTAATATGCTGCTAAACAAAATCAACTAACCTACCAGTCAATCTTAGTACAGATTTCAAATGTAACCATTAGTGAATGACATATATTTCTGCACAAACTTTATTGTGCATGAGAAAAATAATTTAAGTTCATTTTGACAGCCTTACTCTGAAGGTGGAAAACAGTATGTTTCTTCTGCAAAAAAAAAAAACATGATTTAGTTGAAAGATAATCACACACTACTTTCGTCTTTCCTCTATATTGACAGTTCCTTTGTTATGAAAAGGTTTAACTTTACATGGTATTTTCTCCAAAAGTAATGTTGTTGTATAATTCATTTAAACAGGCATAAAATTATACTTACTAGAATTGCAGTGGTTGGATAGATTGAAAAGATTTTTGAAATTTTACAGTTTTTAAAATACGTAGCTATAAAAAAACATAGCTAGTGTTGCTTGATGAAATTTGATTTTATGTCTCTTCAGGGTGTAGCTGATCATAGTTCTCCACAAATTCTTTTTGTTTATTATCTATGGATTCCCATGACTTCATCTTGCTTGAGATATAGATGTTATTATAGACACAACATTTTGATCAGATATACTCTGGCCATCATCAAGTATCCATTGTAATTCAATGTAAAACTTTGCTACCAGATTCTGCTGTTAAATCATTCTAAAACTTTAGATTTAATGGAATTATCAAAGTCATCTACATGTGTATAATTCTCAAAATGTGTGTGTGTATGTATGTGTATGTATGTGTGATCAGATGTTCTAATGCATTTCCAGTTTTCATTCGATTTCAATGAATTTTTCTTTTGTTTGATGGATACTTATTCAGTGCCGGTTTTGAGTCCAAATTGGTTGGAAAAAAATTACAACCTTGAAGGTGAAAAATCGAAAAAAACTTATTTTTTACACTTTGCGCAAAAATCAAAGGCAAATTTAATGTCTGTAAAAAACAGCATACAATCAGTTTAGAGAGTTGAAATCTAATGCAGAAAATTATTAGAATTATAAAAAAAAATTATATTATAAATAAAAATTATCGTATATTATTATTATGACAGTCCATGGAAGAGGTTTCTTCCTTGTAAGATTGAGAACACAAAAACGGCCCATTTCAGGGCCACACCCCAATTGGGGATGTGCCTCAGCTGCACCCAATTGTTGTTACTAATATTGATTTTTTGGGTGAGCTGACTTTAAATTTAAACTGCTCCACTTCAACGGCAAAAATTCCCAGTAATGAAGCACCCGAACAGAGACGGATTATACTGCTAGCCCCATGATATAATTTAACAATATTTTTATACAATTTATGAGTCTTTTAAATGGTGAAAACGGTTTGTGTGACTTGTAAGGATTTTTCAGTTGATTTGCACAATTTCTTTACTGTTTTCTCAATTTCTAATAATGTTTGTTGAAAAGAAAAAAAGCAGAATTAAGCGACAGAATAAATAATGTTTTTCTTTATCTGTTAAAAAAACGCAACTTTATTCTCAGGGCTCTTGAGCTGAATCACATACTCACCCATATGCAAATCTGGCACTGATGTCAGTCTATATTTTCAAAAAACTTCATTTAAATGTTACATATGAATACACACTCCATTGTTGTCCAGTGTGTGTATCAGCATCTTTAGAGAGGCAAAATTTAAACATCCAGAGCAAATGCAAAAAGAAGTGAAAACATTTTCTGTGGATTATGAAATAAATATTTCCATGCAATTTTTATAAAGATGAAAGTAATTTTCTTTAAACTACTACTCACTGAAAATGCTGATCCACACAATTGACAAATGTGAGGATTATCTTTGTGTACCAGCATGTACATTTTCTGCAAGTAACATTATTGTGAACTGAAGTCTTTATTTGTCCTTGCTTCTCTGGCTTGAAAGATTTATGGTTTTCTTTATAAAACAAATTTCCTCAAATTGATAAAATTAGCATTGATTAAATTTTCTTATTTCTCTCCAGTGTTCTCTTTGAGAAAGTAATTTAATAACAATGTAGAGCAATCAAGAATCAAACACTTGTATACAAAAAACAATGAATATGATGATTATAAAAAATACTTTCTGCATTTCTTCAATTTTCTTTCATCAAAATGTAAAGTATTCAGAATATCAGAATCGACATTAGTACATCAAAATCATAAAACTTTGTATCAATTATGAAAAATAAAAACTGAATACTTTTTACTGAATATCTTAGACATTTAAAGATGAAAGTTTATTTTTTCTACATTCCATTCTCTTAGTAATTTAAGATCAGAGAAGATTTAACAAAATTACACTTGTTTAATAATAGAGTGTGAAAAATCAAAAGTAAAAATTCCTGTATTTAAATTTTATTCCATTTGACCTATTTGCTATCTACTGTCCTTCTGATTACTCTTTTCTCTTCTTGCTCATTAGTAATGTTTCTGTTCCTAATTCTTCTCGTGTCTTAGTGGCTTTACTGTCTTACTTAAGGTGAAATTGATTAAAAAGAAAAGAGCCACTTATATGGATGAACATTTTCAAAGAACATTGATTCAAAAAGGCATGTAGATATACTTGAGAAAAAACCTTATTGTGTCACAGAGTGTCATTTTACATTTTCAAAAGTCCATTTAAATTTTGAGGTTTATCTCCTGTCTGTACTTGCATATGCCTCTTAATTCTTATTATTTTCTCCAAATAACATTATTATGAACTGAAGGCTTCTCTGGATTGAAAGATTTATGGTTATTTTTATGAAACAAATTTCTTCAAATTGATGAAATTAGCATTGATTAAATTTTCTTATTTCTCTCCAGTGTTCTCTTTGAGAAATTTAATAACAATGTAGAGAAATCAAGAATCAAAAACTTGTATACAAAAACAAAGAATATGATGATTATAAAGAAATGGTTTTAGGCTATTAAAACCAACATTCTCCATTTCTTGAATTCTCTATTTCCTTTCAGCAAAACGTAAAGTCTTCTTCTATCAGAATAAACATCAGCACATCAGAATCCTGACATTTTATCTCAATTTGGAAAAATAAAAACTGAATAAATACTTTTACTGAATCTCTTTGATATGAGGTGAAAATTTATTTTTCTTCATTTAAGAGCAGAAAATATTGCATTTTGTTTAATAGTAGTGCGTATTGAATCAAAAGTAAAAATTCCTGTATTTCAATTTTATGACATTTGATCTATAATAATTTAATAATTACAAATATTATTTGAATTATTATTTTTCATAATACTCTTCTTTATTCACAGATATCTGTAGCAGGTGAGGAGAGCAAAGATACAAACACATGACAAAGAAAAAAAAATTTGGAAAAATGTGTGGATATGCATTTTCACGTGCACATACTGAAAAATCTTGTGTGTTGAAGTGTGGGTTTAAGTATTTTTAGAGAGGTTACATCTAAAAGGGCACATGCAAACACACATTGGATAGAAGCCATTGTCAACTATGTCAATCAGCATTTTCTCAAAAATTCTCAATAAAGCCGACATGAGAACACACACAGGAGATAAACTATTCCCCTGTCAAGTCTGCAAATCAACATTTTCCAAGAGTTCTATTTTAAAGAGACACATGCAAATACACACAGGAGATAAACCCCACATTTGTCAAGTGTGTGGATCAGCATTTTCAGTGAGTGGTAGTTTAAAACAACACATGCGAATACACACTGGAGAGAAACCATTTTCTTGTGAGGTATGTGGATCAGCATTTTCAGTGAGAGGTAGTTTAAAAACCCACATGACTGTGCACACAGGAGAGAAACCATTTTCTTGTCAAGTGTGTAAATCAACATTTTCAAGGCATTCTCATTTAAAAACACATATGCAAACACACACTGGAGAGAAACCATTTACTTGTCAAGTATGTGGATCAGCATTTTCTCAAAAATCCACACTAAAAGCCCACATGAGAACACATACAGGAGAGAAACCTTTCTCTTGTCAAGTATGTGGATCTGCATTTTCTGGGAAATCAGGTTTAACAAAACATATACGAATACACACTGGAGAGAAACCATTTTCATGTCAAGTATGCAAATCAGCATTTTCAGACAGTTCTACTTTAAAAAGGCACATGCTGATTCACACAGGAGATAAACCCCACATTTGCCAAGTGTGTGGATCTGCATTTTCAGAAAGTGGGAGTTTAAAAAAACACATGCGAATACACACAGGAGAGAAACCATTTTCATGTAAAGTGTGTGGTTCAGCCTTTTCTGAGAGTTCCAGTTTAAAAGACCACATGAGAGTACACACAGGAGAGAAACCATTCCATTGTCAAGTGTGTGGAGCAGCATTTTCACATAACTGCAGTTTAAAAAACCACATGCGAATACACACAGGAGAGAAACCTTTTTCTTGTCAAGAATGTGGATTGTCCTTTTCTGTGATGTCCACTTTAAGAAATCATATGCAAATTCACACAAAGGTGAAACCATTTTCATGTAAAGTCTGTGGAGCAACATTTTCATTGAAGCCATCTTGGAAAAATCACATGCGAATACACACAGGAGAGAAACCATTTACTTGTGAAGTGTGTGGAGCAGCATTTTTAAAGAGGACACGTTTAAAAAACCATATGAGAACACACACAGGAGAAAAACCATTTTCTTGTGAAGTGTGTGGATCAGCATATTCACTGAGTTCCACATTAAAAAATCATATGCGAATACACACAGGAGAGAAACCATTTTCTTGTCACATGTGTAGTTCAACATTTTTGCAGAGCTCTAGTTTAAAAAAACACATACGAATACACACAGGAGAGAAACCATTTCCCTGTCAACTATGTGGATCAGCATTTTCACAGTCATCCCATTTGAAAAGCCACATGCAAATTCATACAGGAGAAAAAACATTTCTGAAAATAGGCATTTTTAAAAGTAAATAGTTGTGATTTAAAAAAATGTTGATGCAAATATAATGGCACCTTTAATCCCAAATCCATTTGTTAAACAAAAATAAAATTACTATAACATCTTTTAGCCTTTGAGTAGAGCTGTTATTGTGGAATCAAAATGTTTACTTATATTTATAACACCCTATTAAATATTTACTCTTGACCTGTTAAACAACCAAAAATAAATAATGTATAAAAATATGGATTTTTTTGAAAGAATTAGATCATGGTAATTGAAAAAATTCTCTAGATACCACATTTTTGTATTAATAAAAATAAATCAATTATTGTAGAAAATTACTTTGTTTATGTGTGGATGCAAAACTGAGCAGATGTGAAAATTTCAAGGAATTCATGACAAGGATTCAGCCAGACAGCACATTCTTTAATAAAATTTCATGAATATTTAGGCCAGTAGATGAAAATATACTGTTTAATAAATGAACAGAGCATCTACTCAAATATGAGTATCCATTAAAAATAATGTTTAAAATGATAAAAGTTCATAAATTTATAAATGATTAAAATATGTAAACCAACTAATCCTTATTTACTATTTTATAAAGGTTGAAACAGTTGGCAGTTAGCCAATGTTTTGCCAACCATTTCAATTATTTTTGTTGTCAATTGTCAAGAACAAAGAAAATGTATAAATCCACTTTCATATGTTTAGGTTTGATTAGTTGTAATCATCACTTTTTAAAACAAACATTGCTGAGGACTTGAGTTGTTCAAGTTTATCTACACGTTGACAGAATTATAATTCGTCTCAGCTGTATTCCTTTTTTCTGTTTTAATGAGGAATGTTTGCAAGGAAAAATATTGTTGCTGAGGATGAATTAAACAAACACACAAACTGAAAATATTTAGACATATTGAAAAATAATTCCTCTTGTGTTTTAAATTTGAATCCTATGAAAATGCCGATCTACAAGAAAAATTTGATTTTTACAACATTCTTAAAACTAATGTAAGGCAATATTTAATATTTACCAATTCATAAAGAAATAAATTTGAAACCAATTTTTCATTCATAAAATTTATATACATTTATTAAAATATGTAAACTAACTATGAGGAAATCTTTATTATTTACCATTTTATAAGGTTTGAATCAACTGGCAATTAACCGATGTTTTGCCAACCATTCCAATAAACAATCTAACAAATAAAGTGTTATTTTTCTTGTTGATTCTCAAGAACAAAAAAAATGTATAAATTTACTTTCATATGTTTAAGTTTATTACAGTTCTAATCATTGCTATTTAAAACAATATTTGGGGTGGGTGAAGGTAGTTAAAATAATAGTGATGTCAATGTAAAAACCATTCTTTTGACATTGTTTTTATGCGGGCATGAATGTCCATGTTTGCTGTACCTTTTTTAGAATGTAAATCTAAAATTATTCTTGTAAATAATCTAACAATTAGTGTTTGTTTAATATTTTTGTTGTAAATTCTCAAGAACAAAGAAAATGTATAAATTCACTTTCATTATATAAGTAGGTTTTATTACAATTCTAATCATAAATTGAGGAATTCAAATGCCTGTCAACAGTGACAAGAAATGAGTAGTTTATGTGGAACATCAACATTTTTTTAAAAAAAGGATGGTATTTTTAATATACGTGATTTGTCCTTGTATGGTTTTCATTCACTTGCTTTTTTATTAAAATAATTTTGGCCACTGGATAAGTGTAATTAGAAAATTGATCAACAAACAAGATTGACAAAGTTCTCAAACATTAAGAAAAAGGGCAGGGGAAAAATAATTTAGGCAAAGCAATAGCAGATTTATAGCAATATCGTGCTAAAACACCAGTTCCCAAACGATCACCAAAGTTAAGCAATGTCGAGCCTGGTCAATTTCCAGATCGGTGACTGCTTGGGAGTATCAAGTGCTGTGAGCTTGGATATGCAGTTGTTGTAATGGATGATGGCCTGGAATCATAAATTGGAGTGCTGAGTTCCAATTCTCATTAGGTTTTATTATATTCACTTGCACACAAATACTCCACTCCCACTTATGGGTTAATTAGTAAGACTTGTGTCATTAAATCCTTATTATACTAAAAAAAAACTTACAATTTAAAAATATTTTCTGGCTTTAAATAACCTGCAGAAGGTTGATAACCCATAGAAAACAACAAAAACAAAGCAACAGTAATAAGGCAAAATGTTAAAGTAAGAATGGTGTTCACACAGTCAAGTGATTGTAGTGTTCTGATGAAAGGATAAAAATATTGTGAATTAGATTGAGAAGTGGTTCATTTGTATTGGCTAGAAAAAAAATTCTAGCATTCATCTGTATGATTTGTGCATAAATTCTTTCTTTCTGACGAGGGGGGGTAGTGATAATTCCATCAGATTGAAACCAACATGTTCAGTTAAAGTCTCTCAAGTAATTTTTTTTTCCAAATATTAACAAGGTTAAAACAGAGATTAAGCCTTTCCACTTTCAGCTGTCTGTTTGATGGTGACTATCAGTAGTTGGACCAAAATCTGTTGTACCACTGCAAAAAATCAATGAAATTGATCTCCTGCAGAGCATGGTAATCCTTTGCATCTGGTTGATGGTTGGTTGTTGCCTTGAGGGGGAGAAAAGTTCTTTAATAAACAAACCAAATGTGTTCTGTAAATTTAACAAAATTTAATGTGAAGAGACAAAAAATAAGTCTATAGAATTTAACTTTTACAGAATGATGCAGGTGTGTTATCAAATCTAGCTGGTTTCCTCCCCTCATGGAAAATGACTGCCAAACAAATGGTGAAATCTTTCCTGATAACAATGAGTAATAACTTCACTTTACCTAGCCAGACTTTAGAAAATGACAATTTACAATGTTCATAGCTGACATTTCATTATCTCCATATTCCCTTAAATTAACTAAATGGCTCTCTTACTGTTGAAGGATTCCTCAGTTGAAATCTCTAAAATAATAATTATAAAAATTGCAGACAATTGTTGCATAATATGGACATCTGGTGCCTTTCTAGTACTCAGCTTCAAATAAATTTCACACCAATTTTCAAATCTTGTAGTAACCATTTTCAAACACTGTGACCACCCAATTGGAGATCATAAAAAACATCCAAATACCACCAACTCAATTCTGGCCATTCACACTGATATCCACATGTAAAAATGTATTAATCTTACTTTATGATCTATCAACATAACTTCTAATTTCCTCTTTCCAATTTCTGGTTCAAGATTCATACCCTCCTGAGGCCAGAGTTTAATTTTTCAAACCATGTTTTACTTTTCTGTTTCTTTAAATTTTAACTCGCAAAGTGCCATTTTTATATTTCTATTTATAAAACATTGATTATAGGGTTGTTACACCTTCGAATAAAGAAATAAATCAATTTTAATGTTTGGTAATTTGGTTGAATTTTGGGAGGTTGATATTTTCAGAACCCGTTCATGTAAATGAGGTAATCTTTGACTAAAAAAAGTGAAATGTTGCTGAATCAAGTTCATCAAATTTTATTGAAATCCAGTCTTTAAATTTTCAGACATAAAAAGTAGAGTATTGAAATATTTATGATCATCATTGCAAAATATTTTAAAGAATGCAATCAGCGCATTTGATTTATATACCAAATGCAATTTTTTTAAATGTATTTTTTGCACCTTTTTAATTGTTTATGCTTATTAGAATCAAAACTTAAATAATTAAAAATATATTATGCTTAAATCATGATTATTGATCAATCAATTGCATTTTAAATAAAACAGCAATTAGGATAATCAGTGAAAAAGTCAAATTTTACTTTGCATTCAGACTTTTTAAGCAGGAGGGACATAAGTCAGGTAACACTGGTGCAAGAACAACAGTAAATAATATCTTGAAAATAAATGAGCATTAAATGTTTCCAGTTTACTGGAAAAAAGTTTTTTTTTATTATTAATCTGATAAAAAATATCTTTAAAAGAAGTTAAAATTTATTAGAATGTCTTTATAGCAGGTACCACCAAAATGGATCCATTTTTACCAAAACTGAATTCACTATTTTTTTAAATTTTCAAAAAATCATGGAATTATCCAATTTAAATGAAATTGTCAGTATTTATTCCTTAATGAATACATTGTATACTGAATCAGTCATTTTATTAGAAAACTTTGGGTTAATATTGTTTTGGGGGTCAGTTTCATCCACCATTTTGATATCTTGGATATACTTTTTAATTTGGGGATGCTCTTGAATATTTTTAGTTATGTAACAAAAAATCCCTGAAGATGTTATTTCAGTATAAAATTTATTCAATATCAAATATGTGGATACTGAAAATTAGTCCCGAAAATTCCCAAAAGTAATTCAATAGAATTCCCCCAATTATTTTTTTTTTTGAGTAGTGCTGCTTGTATAAATTATTTTTGTTCAGACTGGACAGGAAAAAAAAAAAGAATTTTTAAAAATTTACTTTTAATTTTCGAATGCATTTTTTTTAATTACTATTAATTTTCGAATGCATTTTTTAAATTCATACTGTTGTTGTTTGTAACTAAAATTTTAAAAAGAGTTAAATAAAGATGTTTGAAAACTTAAAAAATGTAAATTTTAATGCCATTTTCAAGTGTGAACTTTTCTAAAAGAATTTAAACTTTTTTTTCCAATTTTGAAAATGTTAACATTGTTTTTTGTATTGAAGCTCAACAAGGAAATAATTCTTAATTACCTCCTTTTATTTACTACTTTTCCCTAATTGAAAAGTAATATTGTGACTGAGGTCACAAAGTGGTTAATATTAAGTATGAGTTGGAGGAGTCATGAAAAGGTTAAGCCTAAGCTGGAAGATACAGAGAGTGGAGAAATTTTCCCTGGTGATTATTTAAGTTTATTTTTTCTCTATCAAGAATTGGGCATGTGGGTGAAATGAATTAAGAAATAATTTTTTTCTCTTCCTTGAGAATTTGAGAAAATAAATATCATTAACAAGGAGATTGTTAGGTCTTGGTTGTATTTTCATGGCTGAAAATGAATTGGGAAATTTAAATAAAGGTTAAATAAGAACTCTTTTTAAGGGTCACATGTATGATAAGGCAGAAGTTATGAAAACAAGTCTGGTTCTTGGCAGGCAAAAGAGTGATCTGGTTTATATTTTGGCTGGGCAAGGATAATTCCAGGGAAACAGAAAAGAATCAGAGAATTAAAATTAATGACGAGAATAAAACTCCACCATTTCGCCCACACAATTTAAAAATTAGATTTGTCATGGAGAGAGTTATGCCTGCTTCAATTACTATGACATTTGATCTTCCATTGCTCTCAGATCAAAAACACATCATGGGCAGAGTTGGTATGGATGAAAGCAGCCAGTGGCCAACAGCCATCTTGGACCAATGCCAGTATTGACCAATGCAGGGTTAGTCCTGTGGTTAAATGACATTTGATCTTCCACTGCTCTCAGATCAAAAACACATCATGGGCAGAGTTGGTATGGATGAAAGCGGCCAGTGGCCAACAGTCATCTTGGACCAATGCCAGTATTGACCAACATAGGGTTAGCCCTGTGGTTAAATGTCATCCTAAGACCCAGAAATATTTTCTGATATCAAACAGGTAAGAAAATAATGGAAAACTAAAAGCAAGTAATTAAACTCAAAAGTATAATTTTACTAGTTTTTAATTTTTCTTTTTTTATCTTTCTAATTGAGTATTAAAAAATAAAATTATTCATTTTACTAAGTTTTATAAAAGTATATAAAATAAAAAATTATATTCTTAAACTATTAGTTATTTAAAGTCAAAGATAATTTACTTTTAAACATGAATACCAATTTCTTGATTACTGCATGGCTGGTGTTCCATATTTCTTTATTATTTTCAAGTTTTTCACATGCTTTTTAAGAGTCAAGGATGAAAGTAGAAATCTACTGTGTTTAGCCTATGGTATACAAGCTACTGTACATAAACATTATTTTTGTTAAAAGTATGCATTATGTTTACAAAACCCAGTTAATTAATCCCTAAATTTACTGACTTTGAAACACATCTCTCAAACAAATATTGAATTTGAAAGTGATTCTAAAAATTATTTACAGTATTTACATTAGTCGGACTATTGTCCTCATCTTTGTCGCCATATTTGTCACAACGTTTCGGCCGTTGTACGTTCCGGCCTTCTTCAGGTGGTTGGAATTTCGAACTGAACCCTTTATTTCGATCACTGGGGTAGACTGTTCTAGTTCCACGTGCCATGTTTGATGGGTGTCAGTTATCAGTTATCTCCTGCTAATGATAACAGCAAAAATTGCAATATGAGCACTGGTAAAAAAATGAATGCTGAAAACATTAGGTTTATAATACCCAGAAATTCATACCCAGATGTCCTCAAGGACACATGGCACAGGGGATAAAGGCGTTGGTTAGATCCAGTGACAGACCCAAAGAGTATGAGTTCAATACCCGGTTAAGGCAGTGGAGAACTTTCAGAGGGAAAATTATCAGGAGATAACTGATAACTGACATCCATCAAACATGGCACATGGAACCCCAGTGATCGAAATAAAGGGTTCAGTTCGAAATTCCAACCACCTGAAGAAGGCCGGAGCGTACAACAGCCAAAACGTTGTGACAAAGATGAGGACAATAGTCTGACTAATGTAAATACTGTACATAATACCTCATCTCAGAAATATAGACAGACTCTGGAAATTATTTGTTTACCTTTTTTTATCTATAATGGTAGTTTGATATGTCGGTGAATGTGAATGTGTCAAAATTTAAAAATGTTTAAAACCTTGATTTATTTACAGATGGAAATTTATTTTTCTTTTCATACAGATTAGTTTTAGGCTATTAAAATTTAACTTCAAAGAAAATATTTTATTTATTTAAAATGCACTTTTTGTTTTTTTTTGTGGGAAGTCTGTGAAGGTAGTTACTTTAGTTTTTGTTTTTAGTCAGTTCACCACAAGCAAGATAATAAAGTCACTAACACACAAAGGTGAAAGTATATGAGAAAAAGAAAACATTATTAAGGAGAGAGAACAATAAAAGAACAGGAATTAAGAAGACAGAAGATAAAAATTTACAGTGCATTTATATTTCTGAAGATCAAAGTTGAATAAAAGCAGGAAGCTGGAAGATAGTCTCTAAACAAGAAATGCAAGAAAAGAAATTGTTAGCATAGAACTTATAGATATTTCTAGCTATTTCAACTGTAAAATGATGAGATATTACCACCAATCTGCACTTAAATTCATAAAGTCTAGATACAAAATAGGAAAGCTCATTACAACAAGTACCATAAAAATATTTAATGGTGCATTATGTTCCAACAGTAGGAAAGTGACTGAAATCAATATGCCAAATCAGGACCTAAAACATTGCAGATTATTTTTTTTATCTATCATGTATTTCTAAGTAGATAACAAAAGCACCAGACTGAATGTAACAGCAATATTCAATGTGTGGACAAATGATAAACTTATAAATGTGCAAGGCATTCTGGTGAGAAAAATTGTCTAGAAGACACAGTGAATCAATTTTCCTAGCAATTGATTCAATATAATCTTTCCACTTCATGTCAGTAGAAAACGGTAGCACAAAAGTGGCTAGAGGTTAGCATGAATAATGTTGATGAAAAGCAAAAAAAGTTATCTATAAGATAATTAAAAGAGAGCATTTTCACTTTGGAGGTATTAAAATTAACAAACCATTTCTTGCTCAAATTAACAAATTGTAGATTATTTTTGAGATCAGCTGCCAGTTTGACCTTATTGAAACAATCAGACTTAGAATCAAGACATCTCTAGCATGTATGTAATCACATGTGGCTTTTCAAATTGAACCTCTGTGAAAATGCTGATCCACACACTTCACAAGAAAATGGTTTTTCTTCTGTGTTCTTATATGGTTTTTTAAACGTGTTCTTTTTAAAAATGCTGATCCACACACTTCACAAGTAAATGGTTTCTCTCCCGTGTGTATTCGCATATGATTTTTTCAAGAGGGCTTCAATGAAAATGTTGCTCCACGCACTTTGCATGAAAATGGTTTCCATGTGGCTTTTCAAATTGAACCTCTGTGAAAATGCTGATCCACACACTTGACAGGAATGGTTTCCCTCCTGTGTGTATTTGCATATGTTTGCTTTAACATGGAATGCAGTGTATATGCTTATCCGCACACTTCACAAGTTTTTTCCTATCTGTATTTGCACATGGCTTTTTAAAAATATAATTTTTAAAAATACCAATCCATACACTTCACAAGTAAATGATTTCACTCCTGTGTGTATTCATGTGTTTTTTTTTAAATGGAGCTATGTGAAAAAGCTGCTTCACACAATTAACAAGTAAATGGTTTCTCTCTTGTGTGTACTTGCATATGTTGTTTCAGACCAGAGCTCTCTGAAAATGTTGAGGTACACACTTGACAAGAAAATGGTTTATTGCCTGTGTGTATTCGCTTGTGTTTTTTTAAACCAGAACTCTCTGAAAATGTTGAACTACACATGTCACAAGAAAATGGTTTCTCCCCTGTGTGTATTCGCATATGTCTTTTTAAACTCAAAATTTTTGAAAATGCTGATCCACACACTTCACAAGTAAATGGTTTCTCTCCTGTGTGTGTTCGCATGTGTTTTTTTAAATTGGAGCTATGCGAAAATGCTGATCCACATACTTGACAGGAAAATGGCTTCTCTCCAGTATGTATTCGCATGTGAGTTTTTAAGGTGGAACTCTGTGAAAATGCTGATCCACACACTGGACATGAAAATGGTTTCTCTCCAGTGTGTGTTTGCATATGTGTCTTTAAATAAGAATGCCTTGAAAATGTTGATTCACACACTTGACAAGAAAATGGTTTCTCTCCTGTGTGTACTCTCATGTGTTTTTTTAAACTAGAACTCTCAGAAAATGCTGATTCACACACTGTACATGAAAATGGTTTTTCTCCAGTGTGTATACGCATGTGTTTTTTTAAACTACCACTCACTGAAAATGCTGATCCACACACTTGACAAATATGAGGTTTATCTCCTGTGTGTGTTTTCATGTGTGTTTTTAAAGTGGAACTGCCTGAAAATGCTGATTCGCACATGTGACATGAAAATGGTTTCTCCCCAGTGTGTATTCGCATATGTTTTGTTAAAGTGGAACTCTCTGAAAATGCTGATTTGCACACTTGACATGTAAATGGTTTCTCTCCGGTGTGCATTCTTATATGTTTTGTTAAAGTGGATCTCTCAGAAAATGCTGAGTCACATACTTGACAGGAAAATGGTTTCTCTCCTGTGTGAGTTCTCATGTGACCATTTAGTGTGGATTTTTGGGAAAATGCAGATCCACATACTTGACAGGTAAATTTTTTCTTTCCAGTGTGTGTTTGCATATTCCTTTCCAGATATGACCTCTCTAAAAATCATTAAACCCACACTTCAGCACAAGGTTTCTCAGTATTTGCATGTGGTTTCTGAATTTTGGACTGTGTTAACACTGCAATCAGCATGCTCTACAATAATCTCTTTTTATGTGTATTTTATGTCTCCTTTGAAAAATGGAACATTCTAAAAATGCTAATCTATACTCTTTACAAATATGTGATTTTTCTCTAGTGTGCTTTTGCATATAACTTTTGCATGTTTTAAATCTTTGAAATTACTGATCTGCAACACTTCCCAAGTGTTACTTTACAGTATGAGTTTGATGTGTTCTTTGAAATTTTAATTTAGTTAAATTGCTGATGTCATAACCTTAAAAGAATGAAGAATTTCGCCTTTAAAATATGAACAATGTGAAAATGAATGTTCGTACACTTTCCAAGAATGTGTTTTCTTTGTCATGTCTCTGCATCATTGCTGTCCTCATTTGCTACATATATCTGCAAATAAAGAAGAATATTATGAAAAATAATAAAAACTCAAACAATATTTGTAATTATTCGATTATAATAGATAAAATTGAATAAAATTCACCACAGGTTGGATCGGATAGGAACAGCCTTAATTATTTCCACAAAGTCGGCAGAATTTCAGACATATGATGGTGGTTTTCCTATCAATGGGTCAGTTATATCCACAAGGAAGTGATGCAGGGCCTTGGCAGCTAAAAATTGGCCTGAGAGGAATACTGTCTTTGTGAAATTTGGGGAGACTGTATATGTAAATATATATACAACTACTTGTAAATCTTAAGTGGAAAGAGGTCCTTGTTCTTGATTAGGATCTGTGATAGTTTTCTTTCTGTTTTTATTGCTGGGTCATTCTTTACTATAGGTACCATTTTTAATGAGGTCTTCTAGTCTTCCTGTATATTCTGTCTTGTCCATCACTACAGTTGCCTTGCATTTGTCAGCTGGTACTATGATGATGTTGTCATTTCTCTGTAGGGTTTTGATTGTCAACCTGTCTTGTTTTGTGACATTTGATTTGGGAGGTTTGGCTTTCTTCAGTATCTGTCTCACTTTCCATCTGTCAGAGCCTGGGAATGTTTAAGGCTATTTCCTCGATTGGGAATATGATGTTAAAGCATATGCCATACTTACACATCATTGATTAGTAAATATAGATTTTACTTAATAACAATATCACAGATTTAGAACTTTATAAATTAGTCCAATTAAATTTTAAAATAAAATGAAAACAGTTTTTTGAAAAATTCATTATTCATCAAAAGAATATTTGTTTCTTCAGACAACAGTGTCCATAATATATCTTATTCATAAAACAATTAAAAGTTTCTCTAATTAAATAATGCCTTAAGGGTCCTCCACAGAAAATGTGATACCTAAGGTCTAGAAAATAAAAAATCTTTCTTAAAATTTTTATCTTAGTTTTAATTTCAAGCTAATAGATTAAATTTAATATTTCCAATAAGCAAAATACTTCAAAAACTAATATAAATTGAATAGAAAGAATTTTCTTTTTTGTTGTTAAAATAGTTGATTAGCACCTTTTCTTAGTCATTTTTCATCACAATGTAATTCTCTTTATGAAAAATATTTTCAAAATGAAATATACTTTTTGAAACTTTATTTGAGGAATATTAGCTTATTTAAAGTATAATTAATCTGATTTGAAACAAATATTATTTACTATAAGTTTAAAATATTGTAGAAGTGCATTTTTAATTGGACAGTAGATGTGTTTTTAACCTGACAGCAGCTGTACTGACATTTCACAATGTGATAACATATTTAATGTTGTTCTACGGAGACTATCCGTAAAACATAACTGAAGAAAATCATATGAGAGCCTTTTTTATTTAAGTACTCAGTAATCTTAAAAATTTATGAAAATATTCTCTGTAATCTAATGTATTATTGAATTTTAGAAATTTTGGCTTTAAATTTACTATAATTATCACTCTTATTTTCTGATAATGTTGAGCATGGTCTAATGTACTTACAAAAATACACTAATAACAAATTGAAAATTATTTTTAAAATATTGGTATTTGATGATTTATATTAAGCTTTTCCATTTGTGATTAGTAAATAGTTTTCCCATAATAATAACATGTAAAAGGCTGAAATTAATACAGAATGTTAAAAGATTTAAAACTTGATAAATTTTTCTAATTAAAATTTTAAAAAAATTAAAACAATTCTTGTAAAAAGTAATTGAAAAAATCTTTTGAAGACAATAGTGTCCTTAATATATCTTATTTATAAAAGCAATTAAAAGCTTTTCTAATTAAATAATGTCATAGTTTTATTGTATTTTCTATTTTATGATTCACAGCAGATTTTTGATGAATTTCTGTTTGACAAATAAAAAAAAAAATTGATGATTTACATTCACCAAGGAATCCTGCTTTTAATTAATATAAATTAGATATGAAAACACTGGAATTTTAATTTCTTGAAATTTAATGTAATTAAGTGGGAGTAACAGGGGGAAAAAAATTTTTTTTACCAAGATTTTCTAAAAAACATATAAAAAATAATTCCATTCATTTTTGAATAAGTCCTGAAAATTTTATTAAAATCCGACAATTATTTGAAAGAATTTCCAAAACAATGTGTTTTTCACAAAAAGACACTAAATTTCCCATACTAATCTTTGGCTCACCTGCTGACAGAAGAAAAGCAAAATTTTTAACTAAAATTTCGAACATACTAGAAAGAAAGGATTAGACAATAAAATAATCCAAAAAATACTTTGGTTTTTCTTCTTAATAATAATATAAACATTTTGACGATAAAACTTGGTTTTTATCAAGTCTGGAGGCTATTTTTTCATGTCATGCTCATTTTTTTTTTTAATTTTCGCGGTACTGAACTGAGTTATATTGATTTTTTTAATTTTTTTTTTTTAAGATTCATAGAAGATTTTCAGTAACTGGTGCTTCTGTTTTACAAATAGAATTTCATAACTTAAATTCTCCAGGAGTTCTGCTTTTAAGTTAATATAAAAATTAATCCGGACAAAATTTAATTTCTCAAAATTTCATAAAATTTAAGTGGGTAGGGAACAGATGTAGTACTGTATTTTTTTTTTTTTTTACCGAGATTTTCTAAAAAAAATACATTTCCAAATAATTTCATTTATTTACGTCCTGAAAGTTTAATTAAAATCTAACAATTATTAGATTTTTCAAAAATCAAACAAAATGAATGATATCCACCGCAAAAAAGACGCTAAAATTTTCTTTGCTCCCCGTCACAAAAACCACCACCACCACCATCACCGTCGCGAACGCAGAAAAAAAAAGATTTTTAACCAAAATTTCGAACATTCTTAAAAAAGGATAAAAAAAATTAAGAAATATAATTTTCAATAATAAAAAATTCTTTGGTTTTTCCTAACAAACATTATTAGTCATCAAATTTTTTTTTTACTTTTTATTAAGTATAAAAAGCTTTTTTTGATTATTGTATGCTAATTTTTAGCGAAACAGTATCGGCTCCTACCTTTCAATGATTTTGAAAGTTACTCCAAAAGTCAAATTTAAAATGATTCATTGTCGCAAAATGAAATTTACGGCGATGAAAAATAAAAAATGAAGAAAAAAAAATATGTATTGTAAAGCATTTAAACAATTCAGTCGGTTTCTTAAAAAAAAGAAATCGACTAACTTCAGATAGTTTTTACATTCGCTCTAACTTACTAAAATAAAACATTTACTTAAAATATTTTATCGTAATTTTTCAATCATAGTTAAAAAAAAAAAACAAACAAAAGAAGTTTTTAGTCACATGTAAGTTAAACTTTATTTATTTGAAAATGAATACTTACTTCTTTGTTTTCTTCCGTCCATTTTGTTTTCTTGTTGCAGTGCAACATTAAAGAAAATGAGACATTAATGTTAAATAAACTGAAGAATTTATGGTTGAATTCATTTTTTTGTGTTTTTGCAAAAACTAGGTATCTTTTGCGATTGATACAAAAATGTTTTATCAAGAACGAATAATAAGGGAGATAATTCAAGGAAACTGTGAAGAAAATGAAATTTTTGTTTTCATGTTGGCAATATTAAAAATGAAAATCTAAAATAATAAATGGAATCAATAAACTTTCCAAGAATAATTTCTTTTTTAATTTCTTTTTTCAAGAAATTACGGTAAATTTTCACTTTAACACCCGAGCGTCATTCACTGCTGCACTATTTTCTTTCAGAAATTAGTACACGCTTCCTGAAAGCGATTTTTTTTGGTACTTAATTTAAGAAAAAAGTTAACTTTTATTCAAATGTATGTAAACATCGACAAATAAAAAAATAACAAAGTAATTTTTTTTTAAGAAGAAAGTTAACTTTCAAATATATAAAATAAATAATACAAACATTAATGCACAAACTTGGTAAAGTAGAAGGGTTGATTCTATTTCATTAGTTTTTAAAAACAGAAAGAAAACCCCTCACCTAACCTTTACTCCTAACCCTAAAGAAAAATAAAAAAAACATTAAGAAAACCCTTCTCTCAACCTTTACTCCTAAGTCTTAACCCTGAAGAAAAATAAAAAACATTTAAATTAAATAATTGCTTCTTTACGGAAGCGCGTACTAATTTCTTGAAGGACTTCCTGTTTAGGGAAGTAATAGGGTCAAATTTTATAACTACACAGGAAATTGTCAGCACTGAATTTCTTATCAATAAGCCGGTAATGGCTGACAAAAGACCAGGAAAAAGTCCGATTTTTTTATGGTCGTTAACATCCAAAACGGTAGGTTTCTTCAATATCTAATTGTTGATTTGAGTTCAGCATATACATTTGCATGGAAATAAGACTATTTCGGAAAAATTTGAAGGGATATTAGCGCTCGGGTGTTAAAATGAACATTTACCAAAATTACATGTTAAAATTTACAAATAATGAACCCATAAAATTAATTTAATAATCTTTTTTTCTTTGCAATATTGAAAGGAAATATAACCGCAAGGTATGGATTTTTAGGACACAAGTTTCATGATAGTGTTTAGTGTGTGCGTTGGTACAAAAAATATTAACTTATTTAAAGTTTAATTAATCTGAATTACAATAAATATTACTTTTAGTTTAGAATATCACAGAAAAGCATTTTTAACACGTAAATGGGTGTTTTTTATGAGGTGTTGACACATTTATTTATCGACAGCATTATTTGGCATTTTTAAGTAAAGAGTACATTAACTGTAAAAATTACTTGGCAAATACGTGAATACTTTTTTTTATATATGGGTCACAATAACTTGGACCGGTTTTAAATGTGAATTAAGTTTAAGCGTCTAATGATTTTTTCTTTTTCTTTCAGATTTAACAGCTTAAGTCATTGGCAATTTCAACCATGGAAATATTAACAATCAAACAATGTGTTAAAGTTATCGAAGCCTATTATGAAAATGGACGTTCAAACAGAAGTGCCTTTTGTGCACCTTGCGATTTTTTTTTGTCAATATAATTGACAAACTGAGAGTGAAAGTGGAAAAATTGTTCGTAAATCCAAACAAACTAGGTCGGTGGCAGATGTGAAAATACCACTGTGTGCTCATTTACGCCGTTCAACTGAAAACATTGCTGCAGTGCACGAGAATATGGCTGAAAATCCAGACACCTCTATTCATCATCGTGCACAGAAATTGAACCTCTTCACAACAACGTTACATCAAATTTTGACAAAAGATTTGTTTCTAGATGCTTACAAAATTCAAGTGACACAAGAACTGAAACCTGCTGACCATTTGGAGCGCCTTACATCCGTCAATTGGGTGCATGAGCAAAGGCAAGCCAATGAAGATCTTTCACAAAAAAATCATCTTTAGTGATGAAGCCCATTTTCATCTTGGTGGATTCATTAATATGCAGAATTGTCGCATTTGGGCTGATGAAAATCCAAGGAAGATTGTTAAAAAGCCACTGCATGCACAGAAAGTCACTGCTTGGTGTGCATTTTTTGCTAGCAGAATCATTGAGGTCTATATTTATAAATTTGAACATCCATTTTCATAATAGGCTTCCATAACTTTAACACATTTGTTAATCTTTCTATGGTTGAAACTAACAAAGGTTTAAGTTGTTAAATCTAAAAGAAAAAAATCATTAGATGCTTAAACTTAATTCACATTTAAAATTGATTCAAGTTATTGAAACACCCTATATAATTTTTAAATAACCAATAATCTAAAAAATTTAGTAAAATAATTAAGTAATTTAATATTTTATTGAATCTTAGGTTACTTTGGCTTTATGGTCTTACTGTTGGTATATATTGACCCACAGATATTGAAAGACAACAACAAACAAAATGAAGACTTGAGTAAAAATAAATATAGTCAAGTTTATTTTTGTTGAAAAATACATAAACAAAAATAATATTAGTGTGAATGAGGTGAGGCTCATGTAGAGAGTGAGAAATAGTGTTGTCCTGAGAAGGACAGTTTTGTGGTCGCTAGAGAGTGTTGTCCTGAAAGAGACAGCTTATTGCATGTTGTTGGTAAAGATGGTATGGGCTGGCTGGAGCAACGACCAACTAGAGATGATGCTGGCCGGGAGCTGTGGGCAAGGTGATCTAGGCAAGGCTCATGTAGACAGTGAAAAATATCGTTATCCTGAGAAGTACAGTTTCATGGTCACTAGAGAGTGTTATCCTGAAAGGAACAGTTTATTGCATGTTGTTGGCAAAGATGGTTAGGGCTTGTTGGAGCAACAACAAATTGGAGATGATGCTGGCTGGCTAGCCGGAGCTGCTGCTGATGGACAGTGGGCAGGTGATTGGCTGCTGCTAGAACAGATACTACAGTTTGATTCTAGTCACCTGGGCAAAGGAAGACCTGTTTTGGTTGCTTTTGAGGCCCCTTTATATCCTGAACCAGTCTTATAGCAACACTGGTTAAGTTTTTTAACTCAAGACTTTGAGCTCAAAATTCTAAGTTAGGCTTGTACTTGCCGTATATGTTGACTTCCAAAAATACAGTAGGATACCAGTGGCCAAAAACAGCAAGCTAAAAAGATTTTAGGCTTGAAAACCCAACTCATATGATGCAATTTACAGTAAATAATTAAAAAAAGATGAAAATAAAAAAATAAATATGATAGACTAAGTTTGTTTATTATACTTGCTTTTAAGATAAGTGTTTAATTTAAAATAAAGAATAACCAATAAATTTGATGTCAAATATTTGTTCTTTAAAATTTCTAAAAATAAAATGGTGTGTTGATAGCATTTCTATGAAGTCATTATTTGATATTTGTTTGGTCTTTTAATTAAAAAATCAGATTTTTATCTTCATCTTCAGCTTTATTGAAAAAGATGGTTACTATTTTATTTTACAATATAAATCATTAAAAAATAAAAATTTAAAAGTTCAAATATATTTGATTAGCAGGTCTTAATTGAAACCCTTATTGAGCAGATGCAATAAGAGAAGCTAGGGACCCAAAAAAGTTTGTCTGATTACTTCTTATTTAACACAAAAGTAAAATATCAAGTATCTTGAAATGCAGTTGAAAAAGTTTTCTTGCAAAACAGAGACATCCAGGAAATGATTCAATCATTTAAAATTGTTACTTTTATTCAATGTCCTAAATTCAGACAGGAAAAATAAACTGGAATAATATAATCTATCAATTGCAAATATTTTTATTTTATCAAAACATATTTAAACAATGCATTTTTTCGGTGTGACATTAAATTGCTAGAATAAAGGAAAAAATTGAAATTCAAAATTGTCACCTATTCCTCTTTGTTCTTTTTGGTCAAAAAGAAACATAAATGAATGAAAGAAAGAAAATCTGAGAAGAATAACTGCAAATTCCCTTATTTTTTAAAATATTGGCCTTTTTTTTCATATAATGTACTTTGCTGCTTTTTTTTTTGTTGATTTGCATAAAAGTTATTAAGATAAATCAGCAGATATGGACCTTCGTGCCTACAAAGAATGGAGTGTTCAAAGGATGTCTTTTTGCCCATGACCTCTTCTGTTTGTTTTAAAAAGCAATGATTAGAATTGTAATAAACATAAGAAAAATCAATTTATACATATTCTTTGTTCTTGAGTATTAACAACAAAAATAACAAACACTATTTATTTATTAGATTATTTACACTATTACATTGTTTATTGGAATGGTTGACAAAACATCAGCTAATTGCCAATCAATTCAAACTTCATAAAATGGTAAATATTAAGGATTTACTTATACTTGGTTCACATGCTCACATTATACAAGCAATAATAATCTGTGACTTACCCTTATTTTGTAGCTTAGTTTCATTTTTCTAAATAAAGCTTAGTACTTTTACTTCTGTTCAATCCAAAAAAATCTCCCTTTTTCTATGAAGTTAAAAAAGTGTGCGCTTCTTGCAGCCTGTTCAGAAATTAAACCTTGTTTCTATCACCCACCAGAAGGCACTCTTATCAAGAAGACCAAACCCATAGAATGACTAAGTATTGACTTCAAGGGAACTGTGCCTTCTGTCATGTGTAACACATATTTACTTGTAGTAATTGATGAATACTCAGTTTCCATTCGTCTTTCCATGTCCAAACATGCACATGACATTAGTAATTAAATCCCTAGATCTATTGTTCAGCTTAGCCAGGATATCCAGCTATATACACTCAGACAGAGAGGTGTCCTTTGTGTCTGAGGAACTGAGAAATTATCTCTCCCAAAAAGGAGTTGCAATGTGTAAAACCACTCCATACCACCCAACAGGGAATGTGTATGTTGAATGGTTTAAAGGCATTATATGGAAGGTGATTCATCTAGCCATTAGGTCATGTAACATACCTGAAAAGTACTGGAACCTGGTGCTTAAGTGTTACACTCCATAAGTCCATTGCTGTGTACCTCAACAAATGCCACCTCCTCATGAACACTTCTTTGTATTCCCATGCTACTCATCATATGGGAGTCCACTTCTGTCCTGGCTAATGTCACCAGGTCCCATACTATTAAAAATGTTTGTGAGAAACGGTATAGCTGATCCTTATGTGGACTGAACAGTAATCCAACATAAGGTGGAAGGGAGTCTACTGTATCTGTTTGCGATGTGACACTCTGCCCTGAAATGAAGTTAACTCCTGAGCTCCCCACTGTGGAACAAGAGTACTCTGATTGTTCTTATATTGGAGAAAGGCGCAACATGTAATGGAGATGTTGTTGAGGTCCAACAGATAATGTTGGATGGATGACGAGACCCCCAGATCATTACGTATGGTGACACCACAATATTTAATGGAGTGAAGAATGTGGCATCCTATGCTTGCGTTGTTGTAAAAGCAATAGACTTGCCCACATATCAGTCAATCTGTGACTTACTTCCGCTTTTATTTTGTCGCTGAGTTTTGTTTAGCTAAATAAATCTTAGTACTTCTGAGTTTTGTTTTACTCATCACATTTTAATAATTTAGTAAATGTTTATAAATTTAAAAATAAAAAATTGTTTTCACATTTCTTTATGAATTGGTAAATGATAAATATTGCATTGCATTAGTTTTAATACAAGTGTATTAACTTTTAGAATGTTATAATGTAAAAATTATTCTTGTAAAAAATAGGGTTTAATATTTTTGCAGTAAATTTTCAAGAACAAAAAATCTATAAATTCACTTTCATTATATATGTTTAGGTTTTATTACATTTCTTTTGCTGTTTCTGTTGATTTGCATGGGGGTTATAAAGAATAACCATTTCTGGTAAAATGCTTTGGATGTGAATTGTTAAAATGTTTGCACACACTGACAGAATTGCTTCCTATTTTGTGAGTGGTTCCATGTTTCTTTCTTTTTTGTTTTTTAATGAATCTTTGTAAAGACAAAAGTCTATACACTGTAAAAATATAAGAATTCTATGAAGAAAACACCAATCTGCATAGTGAACATTTTCTCAATATAGTATGTGTGCACACAAGTGTCTAATGTTCAAATAGAGGTTGTCTACTTGTGGATGTTCCCATATGGATTTTTAAAAAGGAAATCTTTGAAAATGTTGATCCACATACATTACTCTCATTTCTTCCCAGTGTAACATTAGATGAAAATTTCAATCATGACTCAACTAAAAATTCTGATCAAACACTTGACAAATGTGAGGCTTTTCTCCTCTGTGTTTTCATGTAGAGCATTTCAAACAGAATTCTGAAACTGCTGAACCATATATTTGAGAAAAAAAAATTTAGTTTCACTTTAGTGTATTTGTGTGTGACAACATCAGCTGGAGTTGTAAAAACACTGATCTGATGATACAAGAAAAAAACATATTGTTCCTCTCCAGTTTATTCATACCTGTAAACTCAAGTGCAGATCATTGAAAAATGAAAAGAAAAATTTTGGAAAATGCTGATACACACACTTTACGTGAAAATGATCTTTAGGCCATGTGAATTTGCATGCAATTTTTTAAATAGGACATCTGGTAAAAAATTGACCCATACACTTGACAAGAAAATGGTTTCTCTCTTGAGAATGCGATGAATATCCTGATCCACACACTTCACAAGAAAATTGTTTTTCCCCCCATGTGTATTTGCATATGATTTTTTAAACTTGTAATTTAAAAAAATGAGAATCTACATACTTCAAAATTAAATGGTTTCTTACCTATGTGCATTCCCATGTGGTTTTTTTAAACTGGAACTATATGAAAATTTTGTTCCACACAATTTACAAGTAAATGGTTTCTCTCCTATGTGTATTTGCTTTCGTGTTCATGTTGTTTTAAACCAGAGCTCTCTGAAAATGTTTAACTACACACTTGATATGAAAATGGTTTCTCTTCCCTGTGTATCCGTATATGTCTTTTTAAACCAGAGCTCTCTGTAAAGGTTGAACTACACACATGACAAGAAAATGGTTTCTCTCCTGTGTGTACTCGCACATGATTTTTTAAACTGGATTGATGTGAAAATGCTGTTCCACACACTTGACAAGTAAATGGTTTCTCTCCTGTGTGTATTCGTATGTGTTCTTTTAAATGAGAGCTCACTGAAAATGATGAATTACACACGGGACACAAAAATGGTTTCTCCCCTGTGTGTGTTCGCATATGTCTTTTTAAACTTGATATTTTCAAAAATGCTGAATCACACACTTCACAAGCAAATGGTTTCTCTCTTGTGTGTATTCCCATGTGATTTTTTAAACTAGATCTATGTGAAAATGCTATTCTACACACTTGACAAGTAAATGGTTTCTCTCCTGTGTGTGTTCGCATGTGGTTTTTTAAAATGGAACTATGTGAAAATGCTGTTCCACACAATTGACAAGTAAATGGTTTCTCTCCTGTATGTATTCTCATGTGGGTTTTTAAGTTGGAACTTTGTGAAAATGCTGATCCACAGACATGACATGAAAATGGTTTCTCTCCAGTGTGTATTCGCATGTGTATTTTTAAACTAACACTCATTGAAAATGCTGATCCACACACTTGACAAATATGGTGTTTATCCCCTGTGTGTATTTGCATGTGAATCTTTAAAGTGGAACTTTCTGAAAATGCTGATTCACATACTTGACAGGTAAATGGTTTCTGTTCCATGTGTGCTTGCATATTCCCTTCCAGATATAAACTCTCTAAAAATTCTTAATCCAACACTTCACTAGACATGGTTTCTCAGTATTTGCATGTGTTTTTTTTTAATTTTGAACTGTGTTAACACTGTGATCAACACACTCTACAAATTAATAATTTAATTAATGAAACATTCTGAAAATACTAATCTACACTCTTAACAAAAATATGGTTTCTCTCCAGTATGTTTTTGCATGTGATTTTTTAAATTTGAAATCTGTGAAACTACTGATCTGCAACACTTCTCAAGTGTTACTTTATAGTATGAGTTTGATATGTACTTTGAAATGTTAATTTAGTAAAAATGCTGATGCAAAAACTTTGAAAGAATAAAGAATCTCTCCTTTAAAATATGAACACTGTGAAATGTTCATAGACTTTCCAAGAATATGCTTTTTCTTCAGCATCTGATATTGTTGTCCTCAACTGCTACTGATATCTGTAAATAAAGAAGAGATATTAAAATCAAAATAATAAGCTCATGCATTATTTGTAATTATTAAATTATAATAGCACAAATGGAAGAAAATTTAAATATAAGAATTTTAACCTTTTCCTAAATCTTATTTATCTGAAACAGATGGACACTTCATAAAAATGAGAAAATTGTATACACACTATCATTAACCAACAACTGTAATTACATTAACTCTTTTATAGTAATGAGTTACATTTCTTATAATGACCATTATATTCTTTCTTTTTGTATACAAGTGTTTAATTCTTGATTGCTCAACATTGTTATTAAATTACTTTCTCAAAGAGAACATTGGAGAGAAATAAGTAAATTTAATTAATGCAAATTTTATGAATTTGAAAAAATTTGTTTTATAAAGAAAACTACAAATCTTTCATCCCATAGAAGCATGGACAAATAAAGATTTTTGTTCATAATAAGGTTACTTGGAGAAAATAAGAAGAATAAAGGGGAACATTCTGGTACACACAGAAGATAAACCTCACATTTGGATCAGCATTTTCAGTGTGTGGCTGGTTAAAGAAAGTTGTTTTCAGCTCTGATTATAAGAAATTGCTTGGAAATATTTTTGTAAATCAACAAAAATAGTTTAATAGTAAGGAAAGTTTTCTCTTGTTTGTGCATTTATAATGGACTTTTAAAATATTTTACCTGCCTAAAAATGCTGATACACACACGACAACAATGGTTTTTCTCTCCTGTGTGTATTCATATGTAACTTTTAAATGGGTCGTTTTGAAAATATAGACCAACATCAAAGCCAGATTTACATATGAGCTGGTATAGGCTGCAGCTCTGGGGACCCCAGACTAGAGTAGCCCTTAAGTTGAAGTTGCTAATGAAATAAATTGGATGAGTTCCAAAGACATTAAGAATTTTAGAAGTATATCTTTTATTAAATATTTAATAATTTTTGATAAATCTTTTATGAAATCCTAACCAAACTTTCACACTTGTGTGTATTCAAAATGGATTTTTAAAAATTTTACATCTCTAAAAATGATGATAACCACATTTGACAATAATGGAATTTCTCTCCAGGGTGTATTCATATCTAACTTTTAAATGGAGACTTTTTGAAAATGTAGAGAAACACCAGTGCTGGATTTACATACGAGCTACAGCCCAGGGGACACAAGTCAGAGGGCCCTCAAATTGAAGTAGCTAATGAAATAAAGTGGATGAGTTTCAAAGTAATTAAAAATTTTGGTTTACCAAAGATGCCTCATCTACAATATTTTTCAGAGATATCATACATAATGAAGAGGCCCGCAAATTCTACAACCCCAGAGGCCTCTTAAGGTCTAAATCCAGCCAGAGACTGACATCCTGTGACACATTAATGTTTTTCTCAAGTATATTTACAGGTGAATATTCCTTGAAAATGTTGATTCATTTGAGAAGCTTAATTCTGCTTTGTGATTTTCTTTTCAACAACCATTATTAGAAATTGAGAAAGAAATAAAGATATTGTGCAGATCAGCTGAAAAATCCTCACAAGCCAATCAAACTGTCTTCACCATTTGAAAGACACATAAATTGTACAATAATTAACACAAATGAATGTAAAATTTTACATTGATTTAACATTAGAAAAAAAAAGCTTTTAAATTTTCTGTTTTGCGTGGGCAGCTGTTGAAAAACTTAAAACTGCCAACTTGTATTTTATTGCTAAATTAGTTTTTAACTCAAACTGAAAATATTTAATATTTTTCTGTTAACTCTGTGTTGTGGCTTTCTATTCAAAAAAACATGATTAGAAATTGAACAAGCAATATGCAGATTAAATGAAAAATTCCTAACAAGTCAACTAAATATGTCCACTATTTAAAAGGCACATATAAAACAATACCATTAGATATAAAGTTGTTTGCTGCTTTGAATATAAAAATAATTTGCTTGGAAGTATTTCTATTGTAAATGATAAAAAAATACTGAAATATTTTAAAATAAGACAGATATCATTGTTTCTTCTGACAGAAAATAGCATCCTGCATTGCAGAAGACATTATTTTTTCCATTTTTAACCAGAATTAGACAATTAAATCATAAAATTATGAAAAAAAAAGTAAACACCCACCATGATAACCAGATGTTGAAACACTCTGACATTGAATATAAAAGGCTTATAAAAACACTGCTGTCCTTTGGGATGGTGGCATAGTAGATACAGGAGTAAGTTATATTAGGTTGGTGCAAAAATAATGTTGTTTTCTCACATGAAGTTGAACGTCAAAAAACAACATTATTTTTGCACCAACCTAATACATGTGTGACTGTCATCTAGTGGTTCTGAGTTCAATCACTGAATCAGGTAGTGAAACACTAGTTAGGCAGGAACAAAAAATAACTGATATCACAGGAACAAATCAGCCAAATCAATGGACACTTGATAGCAAGAGTTTACCTGATCAAACTCTTGCCCATAATAATATCTCTCAACCAAGATGAAAAAAAATAGCTTGACTGATTAAAAAGTATACAGAATAGAACCATTTAAAAAGTTACTGCCAATATTTTACTGGTAATTTCATCAAGGACAAGTTGGTTGCATAACAATGATAGAAGTAGAAAGTCAAACTGATTTAGTCTGTTGCATTCACTTTCACACTAATGCTCTCATAAAAGTATAAATCTATCTCTTGTTTGCCACTCAGTTAAATAACAAGGGAGTCTGAGTTCTCTAAACTTATATAGCAGCTCATCTTGGAGGAGGACTACTCTGAATTCAAAACTGTGTAGACAGCAACAGGAAACAACTTCACTATCTATCCCAAGGAGTCAAGGGAATCTATAGATAATAAAAAAATTGGAATTTATTTTCAAGAATACAATGAATATGATACTTAATTACAGCCAAATAATATAATCACAAGGCTAATTAATAAAACAAGCAAATTTTTAATGTAAATATTTACAATACCTCATCTCAGAAATATTACATAGATGATCATGTTTCTTATGCTAATGTTAGAGTATTTTTGTTTTAGAGAAGGAGTTATGTTTACTTACATACTTTTTCAATTTGGTTATGTTTATGAGGTTAATTTATGAAAGAAGTGACTTCTTGATAAATATGTAATTATTTATTTATCAAAAAAAATTTCTTAAGACAATAGTGTCCTTAATATATTTTATTCATAAAAGCAATTAAAAAATTTTCTAATTAAATAATGTCTTAGCTTTACATTTTTTATTTTACGATTCTGAGCAGATGTTCAGTAACTGGTGTTTCTGTTTTACAAAAAAAAGAAAATTGTTGATTTAAATTCTCCAAGGAGTTCTGCTTTTAATATAAATATTAAGGTACACCAATGAATATCTCAAATTTTCATAAAATTAAACAAGTGGGGGAGGGGTAACAGATTATATATATATATATATTATAAAAGAAGTGACTTCTTGATAAATATTGAGATATATATATATATATATATATATATATATATATATATATTAGATACCTCCATTAGTTCGGTATACCTAAGGTTTAAATGTATTTTGCATAAATGAAAAATCCTTTTTGAAGCTTTCCCCCAGCTTCAATTGAAAGACTAAAGGATTAATTTTTTTTTAATTCCAGAAAGCAAAATACTGTGGTGTATTTCAAATAGAAATTATAATGATTTTTAGTCAATTCTTCAGAAAAAAACAATCAAAACGGCCATTTTTATTTTTTTTAAATAAATGTAAACAAAACTTAATTCTCGGTTTCAAAAATCCAACAAAAATAAAATTACATTTCTGAAAGGTTATTTTTCATAAAATTAGCAAATTTAAAGTTAAATTAAACTTTTCTCAAAAAAATATTACTTATTTATGGCATAAGATTTTATCTACAAGCATTTTTGATGACAGAGTCTTTTCTCTAATGAATCCGTCAAAATATTGACTGCTGAATGAGGTGACAGGATAAGTATGGTGAACCAAAATTGACTTAAATTTACGAATTCTAAGTAAGAATAGTTTGTTTTCGTTTTTTAACTACCAGGTTATGTTTAAAAATTAACAAAATATCTAATATTTTACTGATTTTTTTTTTTTTTGGTAATTTTGAAGATGCTTTCTTATAATAATTTAAAATACTATAAAAATTTCTTAGAATTATTGAGTTACCTCTATAATAGTATTTCATTATTTAATAACTAAGATAATATGATAATTTTATTTTATTATCAGTTATTACATTTTTAATAACTGAGATATAATAATTAATAAAATTATTATTATATTAATAATTAAATTATTTCATTCTCAGTTATTACATTTTTAAATTGATAACTAGGATATAATAATTTTATTAATATCTCAATAATTTTTAATTTAATAACTGAAATAGTATAATTAATAAAATTATTATATTATTTGTTATCAATTTAATAACTGAGAGTGAGATAATACTTTAATAACCACCTCACTCTCGATTATTAAGTTATAATTAATAAAATTATTGTATTATCTCAGTTATTAATTTAATAAATGAGAGTGAGATAATTTAATAACTATCTCACTATCAATTATTAAATTTTTAAATTGATAACTGACATAATATAATAATTTTATCAGTTATTAAATTAAATAATTAGATAGTTTCATTGCAGTTTTTATTTTACGATTGGGAGCAGATTTTTAAAAGGTTGGTGATAGTTGGGAAAAAAATTTATGATTTACATTTTCCAAGGAATCCTGCTTTTTTTACCTTCATTTTTTTCTCGATGAAAAACAGCATAGCTTGATGAAAAAAGGCCCCAAACTTAATAAAACAAAGTTTTATCATCAAAATGTTTGTTATTATTAAGAAGAAAGAACAAGGTATTTTTTTAAAATTATTTTTTAAAAACATTTTCTTCCTTTCTAACACGTTCGAAATTTGGGTCATTTTTTTTTCTTTTCTTGTCAACTGTGTAAGACTTGTGGTAATGAACATTTTCGTGTAGCCGTTTTTGGTAAAATGACACATTAATTTGGAAATTCTTGCAAAAATCAAGTAATTGTCGGATTTTAATGAGATTTTCAGGACAGTAAGTCCTGAAAAAATGAATGAATTTATTTTTTAAAATTATATTTTTAGAAAATCTTGGTAAAAAATATTTTTTTTACATCTGTTACCCGCCCCCGTAACTTAATTTCATGAGATATTCTAGAATTTCAAACCGTTTTTTACCAAGATTTTCTAAATAAAAAAAAAGTTTTTAAACTTTATTCATTTGTGAATAATTCTTTAAATTTTGATTTTGTAAAAATTTCCAAATCAGTGTATTTTTTCACTGCAAAAAGAAGCTCTCTTTGGCCTTCCAGCTGACGGAAGAAAAACAAAATTTTTAATGAAAATTCCGAACATTCTTAAAAAGAAAGATCTAAAATTTAATTTAATAATCAAAAGATGCCTTTTCTCTTAATAATAACATAAACATTGTGAGGATCAAACTTTGTTTTTATTAAGTTTGGTTGGTGTATCATCATGGTATGCTAAAAAAAATCAGTGGGGTATTTTTAGAGAGAGTGTAAAAAATACTAATAATTTGTAAAGTAATACTTACACCGTTGTTTTCTTTCGTCTGCTTTGTTTTCTTGGATACAGTGCAGCATTAAAGAAAAATTAACATTGTAAAATTTTAAATAAGCTAGAGATTTTCTGGTTGAATTATGCTTTAAAAAATAGCCGTCGTTTACGATTGATGCAAAAACATGTTTTTTTTTCCTTTTTCTTTCTTTTTTTTTTTAAATATGAATAACAAGGGAGATAATTCAAAGGAATTGGGAACAATAATAAATTTTTGTTTTCATTTTATTTTGGCAATCTTAGAAATGAGAATCTAAGAAGTGAAATCAATAAACTTTTTACAAGAATAATTTATCCTTTAATTTCTTTTTTCTCCAAGAAATGACATTTTTTACATGTTTAAAATTTACAAATAACTAATTTGTAAAATGTTATTACTCTTTCTTCTTTGCAGTTATCAAAAGAAAATTTAGTGTTAGTCACACATCGTACGTCGGTGGCACGCAACTTTCGAGGTCCAACTTTACTGTATTTCAAGCCAAAGTTAAATTGATTGGAATTTTTTTTTTGTTTTTGAAATCGCTAAGAAACGCATCTATGCTCACAAATCTGTCAACAGGCAACAATATAATTCTCTTAAAAAAATCTTTCAAAAATAAAAAAAATATGATTTTATTTTTCTGTAAAACTTCATTTGTTTGAGGAAGAATAACTGATTTTTTATTTTAAATGTTTTTAATAATCTGAATGAAAACAAATATTACTTAGTCTAAAAAATAACGCCTTTTTAAATTTTTAATTTTAACTACTCTAAGTAATCTAATATTCTATTGATTGAAGTTTAGATACTTTGGTTTTTTAGTCTGACGAAGACGATTGTTGAGGAAATGTCTGGAAATGTTAGAAAATGAGTAATAAATTTTATTTACTACCGCTCTTATATTCTGATAAAGTCGTGTATATGTGTTTGAAAGCATGTATTTATTTACAAAATTCCGCACATTTACACAGACAAAAAAAAATATCAAAATTCTTTTTATTTTAAAATACCGAGGTCGCTGAATTTTTATTTAAACTTAGTTTTTACAATATATAGTTTTTAATACCAGCTAACCGCTACAAATTAGTACAGAATTTTAAAAGATTTAAAACTTTATAAATTGTTATAATTAAAATAAATGTAAGTGTCTATGTCCATTGTAATTCATAAATGCGCTACAAAAATGAATTTCTGGAAACTTCATAAATTAAGTGACGGTGGGGTAACTGACGAAAAATAAAATGTATTTTTATCAAGATTATTTTTTAAAAAAATATTTCTAAAATAATTTCATTCATTTGTGAATAAATTCTGAAAGTTTCATTAAAGCCAGACAATTATCTAAGTATTTTGAAATTAAATTTGGTGCATTTTTTTATCATGTAGGCTCATTTTTTAAATCTTTGGAGGTACCTAAGTGTAGCGTGTTCGATCCTTACTGTGTGTTCCAGTCTTGTGTCGTTACGTAAAGTAAATATTGATTTGGGCCTCACTTGCAGATGAGATAATTGTCTGTTCCTATCAATGTTTTAGCAGAGGTTGTATGACGATTTGGAACAGAAATAAGCTCAATTTTCTAAATATTTCTTTTCAATTGTTACATCATTATTTTTAAAAAGTCAAATTAAAACTTATTTCATTATAATAAGTATTTGAATTTGTTCATATCATAAAATACTAAATAAATAATAAATATATATTAAGAAGCAATAATAGGGTTGCTTCCAACATTAATTATTAATCCTGGGTTCAAGTATGTTTTTTTGGCTTCAGTATATCACTTATGAAGGACGCCCATGGTAGTGCTATAAAAAATATAGGTTATCTCCCCTTGGTTAATAAGGCCTGCAAATAGGAAGATGGGTCTAATTATCTGATAATAATGGGTAAGTCCCAAATTTAGGTGCCAAAGCAAGGAGGCTTCAAGAACAGTGAACTGAACGGACGTGTTTTAGCCTACTCCAAAAACAGGTGATGTTGGCCACAAACAAACCTGAACAATTCAAAAACAAGCAGGCATCAGAAGAAGAATATGAGAAGCATCAGCTAAGCAATTCAATCAATTTCAAACAGATGCATGTATTTGGATTTTTCCATGACTTTAACTGCTAAAGAAATACGTTTTAACAGTTCTCTGTTCTTATTCCCCTTGTAAATGCATTTCTTATATAAAGTATGTCTTTTAAGCTGTTCATTTATCTCGTCTTTGTTCATCTGCCTCTATCCCAATTGGGGAGTCATTAAATTCCCCATAGTACCTCTCGATATTGCCATTTTTAACAAAGGCTTTGTAGAGTGCACGTGGCTAGGAGCTTCATCCCAAGAAAGATCAGTAAGACACGTGGAATTTTAACGTTTCCAAATATTTCTGGTCAGAAAGGCACACACGTTATTTGTATTCAGGGTCAGGGCAAGGGTCTTGTGCCACCCAATCTATCATACCGCACAATCTATGATACGCCACTACCATTCTCATCTCAATTTTTGTAAGGTAGTATTCATATAAAAACAAATTTTATTATAACCTAATCATGTCCTATAATGGATCATATGCAATATAGGTGAACAATTCAAAATAAAGGAAATAGCCAATCTAGAGGTCTTTTTCGCAGCATTGCTGTAACCACATTGCTCTTTCTCTTGAGAGAAGAATATAAGAAGAACATATAAATTTTATATTAGAAATATAAATTACCGTAAATTGCGGCATACAAGTTAACCTCGAGATTTTTAGCTCAAAATTTGAAGTTAAGTCTACACTTACCATATATGTTGACCCCCAAACATACAGTAGGTTACTAGTGACCCAAAACTGTAATCTAAAAACTACATCTCAAAATCTTTTATGCTTGAAAAGTAAAACTCAACTTATACGCCGCAATTTACAGTAAATAAATCATTAAACATATGAAGATAAAAGGATAAATATTATTATAGACTCGGTTTGTTTATTAATTATACTTGCTCTTAAGATAAGTGTTTAATTTAAAGTACCGTATTTGAAGGCATATAAGATGCATGGGTGTATAAGACGCACCCCAATTTCAGCAGGGAAAATCACGAAAAATTAGTAAAATTATTAGTAAATGGTACAGCCTAGGCTATATTCATCTTCCAATCCATAAAATTTGTTATCAAAACTCTGATACTCATTTTCAATACTACTATCATCGTCGTTAAATAATGCGTCATCTTCCATTCCATTGAGAGCATAGCTAATGTCACACTTTTTAAAAGATTTCACAATTTCTGGTCTAATATTATCCCAATCTTGCTTCACCCATTCGCAGACTTGTGCAATGTTGGGTCTTTTTATTCTTCCTATAAGGTCGTGATCAGGCATTGTTGTCCACGTGTTCCATTGCCCCTTCATGTTTAAGTCTAAGCTAATAGGAGTTGTCAGGTAGCTAATTTTGGCTATCGTGAATTTTAAACCTACATATGGCATATAAGATGCAGAGGAATTGTAAGACATTTTTAGTAAAAAAATTGCACCTTATATTCTGTCAAATACCGTAATTAAAGAATAACTCATAAATTTGAAATATTTGTTCTTTAAACTTTCTTTGTCTTTTTCACAGTTTGGGGTATTGTAAAGATTGTTTTCTTCATTCTCTAAACCCTGCACTGTTGGTTAAGATAACTTCTTTTCCCCCAAATACACCTCTCAAATCAAACTCTGATACTAAAATTCCAGCAAGTACTTCCTTGCACTTCCTAAACTGGACACTACAGCATTATTATCTCCATTTATCCCTTCCGAGAATCTTCACATATCAACATTTCCCCTCCAAAACATTTTTGGCATTACACTCTCAATCCATAGTAGACATTCTTATTACATTTCTACATAAACATAATATTAATTTTTCTAGTTTCAACCTTTTGGCTTTCAATAAACCTATTGATGTCTTCAGTTTTAATTGATGTGTTGTGTAGAAAGAGGACCGTCCTAAATGTGTTGGACATAGACTCTTCCATTGACCATGAACGTAGTCACAAGTGAGACATAAGGAGTCATACAGTAGTTGTTGCAGTAATCGCAAAGTGTGTCACACATGATTATCAGCTCTTTTCATTAATCCTATGTTTCAGTGTTTTCCTTTGGAATATTATTAACCCAAACTATAAGCATTAAAACAGATGGCTGTCAGATGTAAGCATACATGACAGACACACATATAGGGAAACAGTACAGCAGCTGTTACACAAGTGATAAAAATTATATGATGCAATATTTTATCTTTACTCTCATTTTTACCAGAGTCAAATATTTAAAGCATTTTTCTTGGACATTAAGTCTTGGAATAAATAATACATCAAAAATTAGAATGTGTTTAAATTGAGAATTATTTTCACCATAAGTCAGAATATCATCACAACTTTCCAGGATTGCCAGACTCAAAAAGTGCATTGCAAATAATAACATTGAAAATGTTCATTCTTTTCCATATTACATATACTTTTACATGGATTATATTTAGAGAGGTGTTTTATAAATTTAGTAGAAACAGAAAATGCTGATAGATTTTTAAACATGAATACATGAACAGTAATTTGTTTTAGTTCATAAATAATTATTAAATAAATAAACTGAATCATTAAAATGAGTTTAAATAGTGTCACAAGGCGGGAAAGTTGGGAAGATGAGAAAATAATGCATCTCATTGGCAGGATCATGTATATTGTACAAAGTCGAAATTGGTGTCATTTAGACGAAATAAAACCAAAGAAATAAAAACTTGACAGAGAGACTTAACTATGGAAGTATGATACTTTTGACTTGCCAACACCAATAATAACCACTCAAAAATACTTTGTTAGTAAAAAAAAAAATAAATTCAAGGGAAGTGTTGGAAGTGAATCCCAAAAGAAGGAAATGTATTCAAAAGAGAAAGCATTTCTTAAAAAGGGAAGTGTTGTATAGAAAGATGACCAACCTTCACTAAAGTGTTGAACATGGACTCTTCTATTGACTATGAAAGTAGTCGCAAGAAAAGAGACAAGGAGTTGCATAGCAGTCATTGCAGTAATCAAAAAGTGTGACACACTATGATATTCGTTAGTATTGAAATATTAATCCACATAATTAAACAGTTCTTTTCACTAATATTCTGTTCAAGTGTTTTCTTTGAAATATTATTAACCCAAACTATAAGTTGATACAAGCATTATAACAGTAAGGTGTTTCATCTGGCTGTCAGATGTAAGCACACGTGAGAGACACACGTATAGGGAAACAGTACAGCAGTTGTTACACAAGTGCTAAAAATTATATGATGCAATATTTTATCTTTACTCTCATTTTTACCAGAGTCAAATATTTAAAGCATTTTTCTTGGACATTAAGTCTTGGAATAAATAATACATCTAAAATTAGAATGTGTTTAAATTGAGAATTATTTTCATCATAAGTCAAAATGTCATCCCCACTTTCCAAGATTGTCTGACTCAAAATGTGCATTCCAAATAATATGCATATATCATTGAAAAATCTTCATTCTTTTCCATATTAAATATACTTTTACATAGATTATTTTTAGAGAGGAGTTTTACAAATTTAGTAGAAACAGAAAATGTTGATGGATTTTTAAACATGAATACATGAACAGTAATTTGTTTTAGGTCATAAATAATTATTAAATAAATAAACTGAAGTATACTTTAATAAACCAAAAGTTCAACAGAATGTCAGTGTATTGTAGTTCAATAAAAGGTCAGGGTATTTAAATTGATTTCATTCTGAATAATATAATAGCCCAATAGTTCTCAGTATAAGTCAGAATATCATTCTATCTCATCTTCGACTGATTAAATTGAATACATGCACAGTAATTTCTTTTTATTCATAACTAATTATTAATTAAAAATGAGTTTAAATTAAGAACTAATAAAGTTTTATATGTCAAATAATTTATGATAAGACTGAAGTGAAATTGCAAATTTATAAGTAAAAAATCATTTGAACTCATAGCAATCCAATACTTGTTGCCAGTTCTTTGAAATTATCAATCAGTAGGCCAGTTAATATCCTGATTTTATCCACAGATGACATAATACAAAATTACATTAAAAAAACAAAGAATATTAATGATTGAACAAGTTTTCAACCTTTTAATAACCTTATGACAAATGCTATACAATGATACAAGGTGAGGGTTGTCAGATAATTGGTTTCTTGAATGAAACAGAGTAAAAAATAGACACAAAATTTAATGCAAGATAATCACAATAGGCATTTGGAATATCTTACTGTTTCTTGTTTCATTTTTGTTTCATGATATCAGGCAGAAAATTTGTTTTTTTAATTAGATGACATTAAGTTACAAGATTATTTTTTGTTGCAGCCATTATATCAACATACACATTTAAAAATATTTTCAATATTGGCATATTTTGTGTTTGGATTCTAAAATTGGGGGAAAAAGGAACATTTTCGCAGTAGGTCTTTATTTAACAAAGATGAAAATGTGACTTCAGTGTAAAAATGGTTTGTACATTTCATGGCATAGGCAGTCTTAATAATGAGATATATCTTAAGAGAATCATATGCAGATTTTCACACTGGTTGTGCAGAGCAGTAAGGGTTGATAGCATTATTGATTATCTTCATATAGGTACCTCCAATAATTCACTAAAAATCAGTATAGCATAATGATAAAAGGCCCCAAACTTAATAAAAACAAAGTTTTATCGTTAAAATGTTTATGTTATTATTAAGAGAAAAGAACAAAGTATTTTTTTTAATTATTTAAAAAAATGTTTTCCTTCTTTCTAACACGTTCTAAATTTTGGTAAAAAATTTTTTTTGTTAACTTTTTACTACTTTTGGTAATGGCCATTTTAGTGTTGCAATTTCTAGGAGAAACCCATTAATTTGAAAATTCTTGCAAAAATCAAATAATTGTCTGATTTTAATGAAACTTTCAGGACTTATTCAAAATTGAATGAATTTATTTTTGAAATTTTTATTTTTAGAAAATCTGGGTAAATATATTTTTTTTTACATCTGCCCCCCCCTCACACACACACACACACACACACACACACACACATCATAACATAATTTTATAAAATTTTCTAGAATTTCAAACAGTTCACAAATTGTATTATATTACATAAGCAGGACTCCTTGGAGAAATTAAATCATCAATTTTTTTTTCCACAACTATTGCCAACTTTTTAAAAATCTGCTCCAAACTGTAAAATAAAAACTGCAATAAAACTATCTAATTATCTAATTTGATAGGCTTTTATTTTCTTCTATAAATAATATACATTAAGGTCATTATTATCTGAAAAAAATTTTTTTAATGAATATAGAATTTTTACAAGAATTGTTTGAATTTTTTTTTTTCTTTTTTCTTTTTCTTTAATTTTAAAAAAATGTTTTAAAATTCTTCCAAATAGAGTATGGGGTAGGTTACTAAGTTTTTAAGTGATGACTATATTTACTAAGCAAAAATTAAAAGCTTTGTACAAATAATGCTACCAAAACATTTTACCATAATTAAAAATATTTTTTGTGCGTCATGTTATATTTTATTTTAGTAGGATATCTTATAAGTGACATTATGGTGAAAAGGTTTTTATCTTCATGTTTAGCTTTACTGAATAAGATATTTGCTGTCTTCTACAATATAAATCATTAAAAGGTAAAATTTGAAAGTTCAAATTGATCAGATGTAATAAAAGCTTGTCTGCATACTTAAATTCTTATTTAACACAAAAGTAAAAATAAAAGTACCTCGAAAATGCAAGATTCTCTTGCAAAACAGAGAAAAAAATTTCAGGAAATGAAAGATTTTGTTTCTTGTTTCATTATCATCTGACGAAAGAAATATAAATTCAGTCAAGATGTATATACACTTGAAGACGAGGGCTTTCTTAATACTGATGATTATAATCTACCATATCTGAATTCACAATTCCTATGTCACAAAATTCACAATCCAAATCTATTTACTCACAAGGACAATTTTCTATAGGAAACTTAGAGCCTTAAACTGAAAACATCTGCTGAGTAGGTTGGAACTGCTGCTGCTGCTGCACTGTTTATATTACTGCTGTTGAAAACTTGCTGTCACTTGCTTTTCTTTCTTTTTATTTCTATGTTTGAGAAAGTTTCTATCTCTTGTTCCATTATTATCTGATGAAAGAAATGTAAATTTATTCAAGGTAAAAATTCAAATTAAAACAAAAACGGTTTTCTCAATCTACAAAAGTATTAGCTGAGAATTAACAACCTAAATTCTACCAAAAACTAATTGGAAAATATTCTATAATTTAAAATTGTTGCTTTTATTAAATGCCTTAAATTCAAACAGGAAAATAAACTGGAACAAGTTCTAAATTACAATTATTTACATTTCATCAAAACATTTTTAATGCATTCTTTGGGTGTGACATTAAATTGCTAGAATAAAGAATAAGGAAAAAACTGAAATTCAAAAGCGTCACCCATTCTTCTTTGGTCTGAATTTCTGGTAAGAAAACAACAAAAATAAATGAGAGAAAATTTGACAAGAATAAATGACAAGACAAATTTACTTATTTTCAGAATACTGAGATTATTTTCATATAAAGTATTTTGCTATTGTTTACAGGAGGGTTATAAAGAATAACCTTTTCTGGTAAAGTGAGCTGAATGTGAATTGTTAAAATTTATGCACACATTTACAGACTTATGATTCGTATCATGAGCAGTTCCATGATTTTGTTTTCATTTTTAATGAGGAATGTTTGTAAAGAAAAATATATACTGTTAAAGAATATGAAAATATTACAGGAAAATGATCTCTAGCCTGTGTGTGTTTGCATGTGTTTTTTCAAATGGGACTTCTGTGAAAATGCTGATCCACATGCTTGACAAGAAAATGGTTTCTCTCCTGTGTGTATTCGCATGTGTACTTTTAAAGTGGAAGAACGAGAAAATATTGATCCACACACTTGACAAGAAAATGGTTTCTCTCCTGTATGTGTTCGCATATGATTTTCTAAAGTAGAATGCAGTGAAAAGGCTGATCCACACACTTCACAGGAAAATGTTTTTTCTCCTGTGTGAATCTGCATGTGCTTTTTTAAACCAGAGCTCTGTGAAAAAGTTGAACTACACACTTGACAGGAAAATGGTTTCTCTCCTGTGTGTATTCGCATATGTCTATTTAAACTTGTAATTTTTAAAAATGCTGATCCACACACTGCATAAGTAAATGGTTTCTCTCCTGTGTGTATCCGCATGTGATTTTTCCAAGTGGTCTTAAGTGAAAATGTTGCTCCACACACTTGACATGAAAATTGTTTCTCACCTGTGCGAATTTGCATATGATTTCTTAAAGTGGACCTCACTGAAAAGGATAATCCACACACTTGACAAGAAAAAGGTTTTTCTCCTGTATGTATTCACATGTGGTTTTTTAAACTGGAGCAATGGGAAAATGCTGCTCCACACAATTGGCAGGTAAATGATTTCTCTCCAGTATGTATTCTCATGTGTGTTTTTAAGGTGAAACTTTGTGAAAATGCTGATCCACACACTTGACAGGAAAATGGTTTCTCTCCAGTGTGTGTTTGCATATGTCTTTTTAAATGAGAATGCCTCGAAAATTTTGATTGACACACCTGACAAGAAAATGGTTTCTCTCCTGTATGTACTCGCATGTGGTTTTTTAAGCTGGAACTCTCCGAAAAAGCTGATCCACACAATTCACATGAAAATGGTTTCTCTCCAGTGTGAGTTTGCATATGTCTTTTTAAATGAGAATGCCTTGAAAATGTTGATCCACACACTTGACAAGAAAATGGTTTTTCACCTGTATGTACTGTCATGTGGTTTTTTAAACTGGTTTTCTCTGAAAAAGCTGATCCACACACTTCACATGAAAATGGTTTATCTCCAGTATGTATTCGCATGTGCCTTTTTAAATTACTACTCATGGAAAATGCTGATCCACACACTTGACAAATGTGGGGTTGATCTCCTGTATGTTTTTGCATGTGCTGCTTTAAAGTGGAACACTCGGAAAATGCTGATTTGCAAACTTGACATGAAAATGGTTTCTCTCCAGTGTGTATTCGCATATGTTTTGTTAAAGTGGATCTTTCAGAGAATGATGATCCACAAACTTGACAGGAAAATGGTTTCTCTCCTGTGTGTGTTCTATTGTGGGCTTTTAGTGTGGATTTTTGAGAAAATGCTGATCCACATACTTGACAAGTAAATGGTTTCACTCCAGGGTTTGTTTGCATATCTCCTTTCAGATATAAACTCCCTAAAAATACTTAAAACTTACCTTCCACAGATAAGGTTTGTCAGTATTTGCATGTGGTTTTGGAATTTCGAACTGTGTTAACCCTGTGATTGACATACTTGACAAGTTAATAATCTTTCTTTTTTTACATCTCCTTTGAAAAATGGAGATTCTAAAAATGCTGATCTGTACTGTTTACAAAAATATGGCTTCCATTCAGTGTATTTTTGCATGTGACTTTTAAGTTTGAAGTCTTTGAAATTACTGAACTATATCACTTCCCAAGTGTTACTTTACAGTATGAGTTTGGGTGTGTACTTTGAAATATTAATTTAGCTAAATTGTTGATGTGAAAACCTTGAAAGAAGGAAGAATTTCTAATTTGTACACTTTTCTATGACTATTTAAATAGGAATGCTGTGAAAATGAATGGCCACACAATTTCCAAAAATGTTTTATCTTTGTCATGTGTTTGTATCTTTGCTCTCCTTACGTGATACAGATATCTGTGAATAAAGAAGAGTATTATGAAAAATAATTAATTCAAACAATGTTTGTAATTAATTATAATAGGTCAAATGTCATAAAATTGAAATACAGTCATTTTTACTTTTGATTCAATACACACTACTATTAAACAACAAATGCAATATTTTCTGCTCTTAAATGTAGGAAAAATAAATTTTCATCTCATATCAAAGAGATTCACTAAAAAATGTTTATTCAGTTTTTATTTTTCCAAATTGAGATAAAATGTCAGGATTTTAATGTGCTGATGTTTATTCTGATATTCTGTTATTCTGATAGAAGAATACTTTACATTTTGCTGAAAGGGAATAGATTGAGAATTCAAGAAATGCAGAAAGTTCATTTTAAATATCAAAAACACTTTTTATAATAATCAACATATTCTTCGTTTTTGTATACAAGTGTTTGATTCTTGATTGCTCTAAATTGTTATTAAATTACTTTCTCAAAGAGAACACTGGAGAGAAATAAGAAAATTTAATCAATGCTAATTTTATCAATATGTGGACATTTCTTTTATAAAAATAACCACAAATCTTTCAATTCAGAGAAGCTCTCAGTTCACAATAATGTTACTTGGAGAAAAAATAAGAATAAAGAGGCATATGCAAGTACAGATAAGAGATAAACCCCAAAATTTAAATGGGATTTTTTGAAAAAGTAGAATGACACACTGTGACCCAATAAGGTTTTCTCAAGTATTGCAAGTCAATATTCTCTTTTTATTCATATGAGTAGCTCATTTTTTTAAAATTGATTTCAGCCCAAGAAAGGCAGTAAAGCCACTAAGACACAAGGTGCTACTGGGTATGGCAGAAGTAGGCATAGAAACCTTACTAATGAGAAGGAAGAGAAAAGAGTAATCAAGAAGACAGCAGATAGTGATTGATATTGCATTTAAAATATTAAAGGTGGCTGGAAAGCATGGAGCCAGAAGGGAGTTCCTCAAGCAAGAAAAGAAACTGTTAGCATAGAAGCTAGCTTAACTTTAAATTGATGAGATCTCCATGCCATTTTAGTACTGTGATTAAATTCAAGAAGTCTAGGTACCATAGTGAAGAGTTCATCTAAACATTTACCATGAAAGTATTTGCAGAAATGACATGGGAAGGCAACCTTATGGAGATGAAAAAATGACTGAAAATGAACTGTCACATCAGGACCAATAATATTGCTGATTTTTCTTTGGATTTTATCAAGGAACTCAAGGTAAATAGCAGGGGCACTAGACCATATATGGCAGCAATATTACAAGCATGGATGAATGGTAGATTTATAGATATGTATGATAGATTCTGGAGAGAAATACTTATAACAAAAATAACATTATTTATTCTGTAGCTTAATTTTGCTTTGTGATTTTCTTTTCAACAAACATTATTAGAAATTGAGCAAATAATAAAGAAATTGTGTAAATTATCTGAAAAATTCTCAAAAGTCAAAATCTTTTCAGCATTTCAACGACAATTAAATTGTACAATAATTAATAAATTGAATCTGACGTTTTACATTGACTATAAATAGAAAAAAGATTTTTTAAATTTCTGTTTTGCATGGACAGTAGTTCAAACATTTAAAACTTAACTGCTTACTTGTATTTTATGAGTCTGTCTATATTTCTGAGATGAGGTATTATGTACAGTATTTACATTAGTCGGACTATTGTCCTCATCTTTGTCGCCATATTTGTCACAACGTTTCGTCCTTTTGGCACAGTGGATAAAGGCGTTGGTTAGATCCAGTGACAGACCCAAAAGAGTGTGAGTTCAATACCCGGTTAAGGCAGTGGAGAACTTTCAGAGGGAAAATTAGCAGGAGATAACTGATAACTGACATCCATCAAACATGGCACGTGGAACTAGAACAGTCTACCCCAGTGATCGAAATAAAGGGTTCAGTTCAAAATTCCAACCACCTGAAGAAGGCCGGAGCATACAACAGCCGAAACGTTGTGACAAATATGGCGACAAAGATGAGGACAATAGTCCGACTAATGTAAATATTGTATTTTATGGTTAAATTAGAATTTAACTCAAAATTAAAATTTTTATTATTTTTTTCTGTTAATTCTGTGTCATGACTTTCTTTTCAAAAATATTATTACAAATTAAACAATCAATATAAGAACTATATAGATTAAATAAAAAATCTTAACAGGTCAACAATACGTTTCCACTATTTGAAAGGCACATAGGTTATACAAAAATACCATTGAATATGAATTTGTTTTCAATTACTGGACTTTTTTTTAACAGATGGCATATATCATTGCTTTCTTCTGAGAGAAAATAGTATCCTTCATTGCAGAAGACATTATTTTTGTCATTTCAAACCAGAATTAGACAATTACTCATAGATAAAACACTAAATTATGAAAAGTGGAAGAAACCAAACATGATAACCAAATGTCAAAACAATCTGACATTTAATATAAAAGGTTAAAAAAAAAACATTGATGTCCTTTGGGATGGTGGCATAGTAGATACAGGAGTAAGTTATACATGTGTGAGTTCAATCACTAAATCAGCTAGTGAAGCACTGGTTCATCATTAACAAAAAATAACTGAGATCACAGGAACAAACAGACAATTATCAACATATATACCCATATCAGCCAAATCAATGGATAATTGATGATGGCCAGAGTGTACCTGATCAAAATGTTGTGTCTATAATAACATCTATATCACAACCAACATGAGAAAAATAGTTTGAAATGATAAAAGGTATTCAGAATGAAACCATTTTACAAGCTACTGCCCTTATTTTGCAGGTAATTTCATGAAGGACATGTTGGTAGCATAACAGTTATAGATGCAGAAAGTGGAACTGATGGGCTGTGTTCAAATACCTCTAGTCTGTTGCATTCACCTTAACAGTAATGCTCTTGTAAAAGGCATAATTCCATTTCTTCTATGCCACTTAGTTAAATAGCAAGGTAGACTGGGTTGTCTAACCTTAATACCAACTAGTCTTGGAGAAGGACTATGAATTTAAAACTCTTTAGATGGCAACAGGAAACCATTCCACCATCTTTTTAAAGAAATCATGGCAATCCACAGATAATGATGAAAAGGAATCTATTTTCAAGAATACATTGAAAATGATACTCCCAATATAGTCACAAGGGGATAATTAATGAAACGAGCAAATTTTATTGTTTGCATTTAGTGAAAAGAAAGACATTTTAATATTAGGGACTATAATTCAGACAACACCGGTTTAAGAACCGCAGTGAATAATTTCTTGAAAATAATTACGCAAATAAATCACCTTGTGAGAATTTACATTGTAATGTAAACATTTTACAATTTATCAGAATGCCTTTATGATTTTCAATGATACTGCAAAAGTAAAATGATTCATTATCAGATCCCAAAATGAAATTTACAGGGAGGGAAAATTTAAAAATAAAAATCAATAAATGCAACAAATAATCATATCAGACTAGGTATATTTCATCGTACGTAATTCTTCCTTCATCATAAATAAATCTCTAGTATTTTTATTATTCTCTCTCTAAATAATAGTACTTACTTATTTTTATTTCAAAATTGATACTTCTTATCTTACTTTTTTCTGTTTTCTTCCGTCTGCTTTGTTTTCTTGATTATAGTACGACATTAAAGAAAGAAAAACGATATGTTGTAAAATTTTAAATAAACTAAAGATTTAAACGTTTTCTCAAAAACGAATAACAAGGGAAATAATTCAAAGAAACTGAAGAAAGTGAATTTTTTGTTTTCATTTTGGCAATATTAAAAATGAAAATCTACTAACTATGGAATCAGTGTAGAATTTATTTTTCTAATTTATTTTTTCTCCAAGGAATGACATTTTTTTTCATGTTAAAATTGACAAGCAACGAATTCATAAAATTATATTAAGGATTGTAAAATGTAAATATAAGCTTTTTTTCCTTTTCTTTGCAGTTTTTAACATAGTTAGTCACACACCATGTAATTGAAATAGGAGTTCGGACGCAACTTTCAAGATCCAGTTAAAGTAACTTTAGTAGTGTATCTACCTCCAACAAAAAAAGTGATACCTAAGGAACGCGTTTATGTAATTTTAAAATGAAAAATCTTTCTTGGAGACTTTATTTCACTTTTAATTCCAAACTAATTTAAATTTACTTTATATTTTCCATAGGCGAAAATTCCAGAATGCTTTGCTGTATTTCACACCGAATTTTTTAATTGATTTTTTTTTTATTTTTTAAATCCCTAAAATCAGCCATATTAACAAATCTGTCAACACAAGATAATTCCCTTTATTACAAAATCTTTCAGAAATAGAAAAATACTTTTCTGAAACTTTATTTGAGGAAGATTAATTGATTTAAATGTTTAATTAAAATAAATATTACTTTTACTTTTTAAAATATTGCAGAAAATCTTTTTCTTTAACACTGAAGTGGATGATTTTTATGAGCTATTTGCTTGGAGTTTTTAAGTAAAGGGTACACTAACTGTAAAGATTACTAAATGAATACAATGTGGACGCCTTGTGGTGAATACGAAATAAAAATAGCTCTCTTTTCTACACTGTTTTGAAATTCGCGAAAATTTATTTTGACCAAAAATAAGTAACGAACCGATGTTAAATCGCTGATATATATATATATATATATATATATATATATATATATATATATATATATATCCACACGTTTGAACTCTGAATAATGCTGGTATCAAATTACAATACATGCTGATACACTGCCCTGCTCTCATTAGAGGCTGATAATTTCAAAGAACTCTATTCAACTCCAAAGATAAGCACCTTAAAAAATAAAATGTATCTTGTCATTCATGTTGAATACAAACTTATAACTTTTATGTGAAAAACGAACTCTCTCAATTTGTTTTAAACATTTTGGAATTTTACTTTTTGTGTCCAAGTAAGCACAGTGGAGTAATGGATAGCAGCTGGGATTGAGGAATTGAATTCTAGTCGAATCCGTTACATTCACTTATGTGCTAAATACCATTGGGAAAGTTATGAATCATCTTCTTCTCCCCCCAACTATGGGTAAATAGCAGGAGAGGCCAGGTTCTCTATGTTCTTAGGATTTTTAGTGCTTTTCTCAGTTGAAAAACACATTAATTTGGAAAAACATACAAAAATAAAATAATTGTCAGATTTTAATGAAAATTTCAGAACTTATTCAAAAATGAAATTTTACGCTTGTTTTTTTTTTTTTAGAAAGTTATGGTAAAAATATTTTCTTACATCTGTTACCCTCTTCTTAATTAATTTTCAAAACTCGAAAATTCTACTATGTGTATTTTAGTGATTATATTAATTAAATACAGAAGACTTTGTTAAAGAATACAAATCAGTGATTTTTTTCTCTTACTGACCCACCATCATCATCGTATTTTCAAAATTTTTAATTTTCTTTTTTTTAATATATTTCACCAAATATTTTCTTTTCATTTTTTAAATATAATCCTTTTTTTCTTTTTCAGTGGGAGACATATTGCAATTATTAATTTTTTCTTTTTTAGATTCAATTTTTAGGGACGAAAATAGTTACAGGTTTTGGACATATCTTCGTTAAAAAAAAAGTACCTAAAAAAAGAATAAAATATTAGACTTTTGAAAATATTTAATTTTTAAGAATTACTTTATAGTTAAATAAGCTGATTCACTTAAAATTCGAAAATACTGTCACGTCTGTCCTTCCGTCCGATAAATTGCCCTGGCGTTAGTTGTCGATACATTGACGTAAACGTCAATTCGCACCTCCAGAAGTAACCAATCACCAATGTTAGACATGCTTCTTTTATTTCTAAATTTTTTCTGCTAAAATATTGAGTAATGTTTGTTTCTAATTACATTAAGTAAACTTTAAATTTTCTAATTTTCTTAAAATAACTTTTCAACAAAGTATAATTGAATTTTACAAGATTTTCATTTTTGTTTACAAAGTTGTCAAAATGTCTACATGATGGATTTTATATCAATTTTGCAGACTCAAAAAAAAAAAGAAAAGATTTTTAACTAAAATTTCGGACGTGCTAGGAGGAATTAAAAAAAATGAAAATCATCAAAAAATACTTTGCTTTCTTCTTAAACATATCAAACATTTAGACGATAAAAATTGTTTATCAAGTTTGAGACCTTTTTTCATCAGGGTATGCTCCTTTTAGTGAAGTATTGAATATACCTATTATTAACAGTGAAAAAGTATCGACATTTTCTTTTCCTCTTGCAAAATCCAATCTTGTAGAAAAATGGATAAAAGTCGTTAATTGGATTGATTGGTTTCATATGAAACATTCAGTTACCTGTATGAAACATTTTGAAGAAAAATTTAGTATGAAAGGAAAACGAAACAAACTTAATTGGGATTTATATCCAATACCTACAATACATTCATTAAAAAGTCTCTGCTGAATACAAGGAAATTTAGAAAGCCTCCAAAACAACGACTAGTACAATCTGATGAATTAGATGATTTTATTTCAGCTGATATGATAAAAGATTTCACTCAGTTGGAAAAAGCAAAGTGTTGTCCTAAGGTTTTTGAATTTAAAATAACGGAAGATTATATTCTCGTTTAAAGAATAGTCTTTGACCCTGAAATACATTTTCCGTCTATAAAAGAATGTAATCTCATTGACCAAAACCTTCACGCCCAGCTATAATGCGATTGAACCCCTATGCCTTTATCACAGAGTGGTTTATACATGGACATAATGCTAAACTCACAAGATTTAGCATGTCAGAATTTTTTTACAAACTACATACAAAACGTGGTGGAAGAACAACCATACACAATTCTAAAATAATTACAAAGAAGATAACATTACCAACCGAAGAGATTGTCCTTTATTTTCTGCAGAATTAATACATTATGCCTTACTACTGCGTTATACATCTCAACATATCTACAAATTACTTCTGGAGAAATTTCCATTACCATCTTTTTCTTTATTAGAGAAAATTCAAAAAAGTTAATTAAACGTTTTCAATGTGAAATGTGCTCCATGGTCATGGTAGGCAATGATAGTGATGAAGCTAGAGAGAAGCAGTACTTTGACTTACTTTCTCGAGGAGGTTTTACGGTTCTATCTAGCCAAATGGCAGAGTTCATTTGTGTTTGTTTTGATATACTTGACTATGCAGATAAATTTAACATAAAACAGTGAATCCACTACAAGAGTCTGCTGAAAGAATTTTGGAAACTTATTCTCCTAAATATGTTTTTACTTTTGAAGTACACGCTGAAAAAGAAATTCACTTTATAGCATAAATTGTTGTGAATATATTTTATATAAGTTCGAAAAAATATTGTAGAATGTTTTTAAAAAAGGCAAAGGTTAAAAGAAAATTGATTTAATAGAGAAACTGTTGGTAGTTTTTTTTTGTATTTGTTTTGAATCACTGCTTAATTATTTAATAACTTTTTTGTTTGAGTACAATCTTTATTACTTTTCTATTTAAAAAGAGAAAAAAAACTACAACCTATTTATGTATTTTTGGGCGGTTTTAGATAAACTAGACATAAATTAACTAAGCCCAAAAGGCCTGTTAGAAATTAGCCTGAAATGTGACGCCGTGGTGGTACCTATATGCCTCCGCGTCTACTCTAGGAATTACTGAGTGACCATATGTCACATTTTGTTACGATGTGCGAATAAACTGTACTGTACTGCCATGAGAAAGCAATGATAATATTGATGTATATTTTCTTTGAAATAAAATAAAAATCAGTTCTTCCTCAGCCAACCTCGTTTAGTATAGTCGCGCATTGATAACCGGTATTAGTAATCAGTGTTTAACTTGTACAAAAAGCCATATTTTTTAAATGCTGTTCCGTGTTTTAGAGATTCTCAACACAACTGTTGGTTTCTGTTTTTTTTTAAGGTTGGATGAAGTTCGAAAAAATATTGTAGAATATTTTTAAAAAAGGCAAAGGTTAAAAGAAAATTGATTTATAGAGAAACTGTTGGTAAGTTTGTTTTTTTTTACTTGTTGTAATATTATTTATGGGTTAGTAGAACGTTGAGTATAACGAGGAAAGCACGAGATAGATTTTACGTGTACGTTTATTTAGCCACGAGTGAATAATACAAACTTAATGCAAGGGAGGCAACTCTTGTACATTAAAGAGCTCTACCTTGTCACACTTGTATTTGTTTTGTATTACTGCTTAATTCTTTAATAACTTTTTTATTTGTTACCATTTTTTTATTTTCTGTTTAAAAAGAGAGAAAAACAATTTTTGTATGGTTTTATCATATCTCAGATAAAACAGACCTAAATTGACTATAAACCAAATAGGCCCATTAGAATTTAGCCTGAAATGCGGGCTGTATAAATTAGTGGGCCATGACCATGTGCAGGTGAAAGGCTGCCATCAGGTAGAAAAAAAATGTTTCATTATCATCTGATGATAAAATGTAAATTTAGTCAAGGTGGAAATTCAAATGAAGACAGAAAGGCTTTCTGAATATTGATGATTAAATTCTACCGCATCAACAAACGTTTAAGCTGTGAATGAACCTAAATTCTGTCTGAAACTAACTCGCAAATATTCCATCATTTAAAATTGTTAGTTTTATTCAATGTCTTAAATTCATACAGGAAAAATAAACTGGAATAATATAATTTATTTCTCAATTACAAATATTTTGATTTCATCAAAACATTTTTAAACAATGCATTCTTTGGGTGTGATATTAAATTGCTAGAATTAAGATTTTAAGAAACAACTGAAATTAAAAAAATGTCACCATTCTTTTTGTTCTGACTTTCTTACCAAAAAACAACAAAAATGAATGAAAGAAATTCTGACAAATTCACTTATTTTTAAAATACTGTTCTTTTTTCATATAAAGTATTTTGCTGCTGTTGTTCTTGTTGATTTGCATGAGGGTTATGACGAATGTAAATGAGTGCAAGTTATCTCCTTTTTTTGTTTATGGGTACCTTATCACAAGACATGGTGGAGTAATGGATAGCGGCTTGGATTGGGGAATCAGAGAGCCGAGTTCGAATTCCAATAAAATTTATTACATTCACTTACGTGCTAATACCCTTGCGAAAGGTATGAATCATTGTCTTCTCCCCGCTATGGGTAAATAGCAAGACAGACTGGGTTCTATAACCTTTCTACCGCAGAAAGAAATGGCAACCTACCGCGGGAAAAAAAATCTGCCTTGTCAGTCATGTATTGGAAGATACATGATTGCCTAAGCGTGTATCGCACATGGCACATAACTGACTCTGATCACAAGGGAACATACACAGCTTTACACTGCATCCTTAAATGCAACAATTGCATTTTCAACCTGAGGGCATTCTCGTAAGTCGTAGCTTGGTGTTTGTAGCTGGCTACCATTCGTAAGTAACATGAAATTATAAAGAGCTTCACTGTAATAGTAACACTAGGCAAAAATTTACAGTGAAACTCTTTATAATTTCATGCTACTTGTGAATGGTAGCCAGCTACAAACACCAAACTATGACTTACGAGAATGCCCCCAGTAGACGGCCATAGGATATTACAAGGTTTGTGCTACAATGAATTTTGCTATGTCGGAATATTCACACTGCACATCACTTTATTGACATTTATTTTAGGTGCCTCATACATTTCTGTGGGAACTTTTTGCGAACTTTATGAATATTAGTGCAGTATATTTCTGTATATACTTGCGTTTGGAGATATTTATCTACATATCTATGTGTGTGCATAGTGTTTTTTGCAAATAATTACCTTATTGTTCTTTCTTTTACTTTAGTTAAAGGTTACAACTTTTAAATGCATGCTATGCTGTTTGAGAATTTGCATACTTGCTTGCCTCAGATATCAAACCTTTTCATGCCCTAAGGAATTCATTATTATTTTTTGTATCTCTACACTGTTTTTATTATATGTGTTCATGTTATTTTACATGTAATAGTGGTAGAATATTTACCACTGAAATACTAGGGTCATTCAATAAATAAGGTGAATTTTTCAGTATAAGGACTTCTAATACAGATAGAAGCTTACACTTTTTTATTTTTTGTTTTACTTCTTTTTCACATGGATTTAATTTTTTTTTGCAGATTAAAAAAAAACTTTGAGAGTTTTGGCGATTAACAAAGATGACCGACCAAGAAGCATGCTCCAGGATTGAACAGCGGTCAGTTATCAAGTTTTTGGTTGCTGAAGGGTGCAAACCAGTTGAAATTCATAGGAGAATGTCAACTGTGTATGGTGTCACATGTTTCAGCCAAAAAATGTCTACAAGTGGGCTAAATTGTTTAAAGAAGGACGGAGCAGTGTTGAGGATGAAGACAGGCCTGGGAGGCCTACAGAAGTGAGGTCTCCTGAGGTGATCGAATCAGTCAATGACCTCATTCAGTCTGACAGAAGGGTGACAGTGGATGACATTGCAAGGACTTTGAGCTTATCTGTTGGGACAAACGCAGGGGTCATCAGTCAGAAGGAGTCATCTTGCATCATGACAACGCAAGGCCTCACACAGCAGCCCAAATGGTGCAGACCATCAACGAGCTTGGCTGGAAAATGCTCCCTCATCCCCCTTACAGTCCAGACCTTGCCCCTCCAGACTTTCACCTGTTTGGTCCCTTGAAAGCATTCACGAGAGGCACAAAGTTTAAAAGTGACGATGAAGTCAAACGTGTTGTGAGCGACTGGCTGAGACATCAGTCCAAAGATTTTTACGCTGAGGGAATACGGAAGCTTGTGCACAGATGGGAAAAGTGTGTGACAGTGCTGGGAGACTACGTTGAAAAAAAAAGTAAGCTTCTATCTGTATTAGAAGTCCTTATACCGAAAAATTCACCTTATTTATTGAATGACCCTTGTATATTAATTTAGAAGTAATCTGTTTCAATGTCAGAAGCAGTACATTCGGAAGATAATTCATTGTATCAAAGTACCAGTGGTCACAAAATGACAGAGAAGGGTTTCAACAGGAAGCTTGAAAACCTCACTAAGGACTTCACTGCTCATATTACTCAATGGTGTAAATGAGCAAATTCCATTGAAGTGCTCCTGTCAGATTCAAAGGACACACAAGAGTTAAGTAGTCAAAAGGTTTTAATAGATATAATAGAGGGACTTGAGGACACATACACAAAACTGAAAACACATCTCACTTGCAGTGATGAGAAAGCCTCAGAAGCAAGGAGTACTCAAGAAGAGTTTCAGAGCAAGTATGATGAGATTGCTAGTGGTCATACTACTCCAAGAAATATTATGTCTTTCGAGCAGAACATCTAAAAGTCGTTTACCACAGACTTCTAGATCATCTTACATTTCACACATCTTCAAGGAAATCAGCTGAAACAATGGTCAAAGCAGCTGCCCTCAAAGCAAAATTAAGGTACACAGATATATAGAAGCAAGGCATAAAGCAGATTTAGAAGGAGTCAGGACACAGATGCAAATTGACGTAGCCCAAGCTAAGTTCAATCCCTGGAGAATATACAAGACTCTTTCTCTAGAATAGAGCTACTACCATCCAAAATTGACGCCAATCAACAAGTGAATGTTTTTAAGTTGACATGATTGAACCTATGTTTAGCGACAACTGATGGACCATTTTCAAGTGTGTTGGGTTAGTTACTAGAGGAGCCGACATTGTTTAAAGCAGGTCATCCCACCAAAGAAGTCAGGATTAATCAAATTCCTATTACCATTTCCTTGAACCCAGACACACCTTATTTTGTGCCTCATCAGCAAGAACATTCTATGGCAACAGTTGGCAATAATTCTACCAATACTCAGATTAATACTTGTCATAGTCAGCCTCATGAACTTTGTCAAACTGATAATACTTTAACATCAGCAGTTCCCTTAGTTATACCATGCCACCCACGAATGATTCTTATTTAGAGCAATCACAGCTAACTGCTGAAAATGGTTCAGAGAAGGCTTTCATAGACCTTGCTAAATGTCTAGCTGAGGAAGTTAGTCTTAGTCATTTAACGCCACCCGTGCCTAGCGTGTTTCATGGGGATCCAATGAGATATCCAGGTTGGAAGGTGACATTTCAGACCTAAATCAAGCATGGAAAAATTTCAGCAGCAGAGAGGATCCATTATTTAAAAAATGTATCTAGGTCAGGTTAAGAACACTATAGAAGAGGCTATTTTCTTCTTTCACCAGAGGACGCCTTTGATGAAGCTCAGCAGCTACTTGAGGAACACTACGGAAATCCATTTGTGGTAGGCAACACCTTTAGAGACAAACTTGAGAAATGGCAAAGGATCAATCCCAGGGATGGAATAGCCTTACAAAGATTTGCAGACTTTCTAAGGCAATGTCACACTGCTATGTGGAGTATAGGAAGCCTTGTCCTGCATGATGAAAGAGAAAACAGGAAGATGCTCTGAAAATTTTCGGATTGGGTCACAACAAAAGTGGACAGGTATCATGGCACAATGGAAAGAAGATAAAAGGTGAATTTCCTCCCTTTGGGGATTTATTATGGAGTTTGTAAATAAACAAGCCAGGATAGCCACAGATCCCATAACCTCACTTCAGTCCATCAAAAATAATCAATCAGGTGTAATAAAGAATAAACCCGTCTTAAATAAAGGAAGACACCCTCACTACACTTGTGATGACCAAACATTTGTGACCATCTATGAAGAACAAAATAAAGACACCTTTACCAGGAAGGAAAGGTGTATTCTTTGCCAAGGTATCCATGAGTGAAATGCCTGCATGAGTTTTAAGGCTATGAATCTGATGGATAGGAAGCAATTTGCAAGGGAGAAAAGGCTTTGTTTTGCTTGCCTACATTATAAACATATTTCACAAAAGTGCAGTCAAAGGAAGGAGTAGAGTAATTGCTCTAAGCTGCACCCTACATCCTTGCCTGGGGATATTAAACCACATGAAAGGAAAAATAGTGACGGGAAGGAAAATTCCGTGAAGCTTGAAAATGGCATGGTAAATTTGCAGATTAAGCCCCAGAAACCAATTGTAATGAAAATTTTAATTTTGGTGTAAATTTGCATGGTTATTTAAAAAATAACAGTAAAAGTTTGCAGAAATCTACTGTTTAGGAGTTATCGACAATATAAGTTCAGCCTTATTTGCATCGAGTCCATCCGCCATTACTGGCATTGTTTACATACATTTGTCTCAAGTAATCATGCATGTAAGCTTACTTAAATGGTCTTTTTACTGATCTTCCCACCTTCTTACTCATCTCAATTACTGCACAACAAAAGAAGTCTTTAGACACTTTTGAAAGTGAAGCTTTTATTGAAATCTTTTTTTTAAATTTAAGTCATTTAGAAAAGCAATGACAAGTGTTGTTTTTTTATAGTGAAGCTGTAATGACAATGAAATCTTGTTTAAATAATAAAACAAATTTTAATTTACAAGTTTACATGTTCAACATGAATGTAAAGATATATTTTAAAGTACTTAGCTTTGAAGTTGAATAGAGTTCTTTCAAATTGCCCTGCTCTCATTAGAGGCTGATAATGTATCAGTGTGTAATTTGACACTGGTGTTATTCAAATGCATGGAATTATGCTTCTTTTTGCCTTCTCTTTATCCCTCTCTCTACCTCTCTGACTTGATTCAACTTTCTCTGCCTATTTATATCAAAAGGCAAATTTGACATCAGCTCATTACTTTTTCTCAGTTTGTAAGCCGCTCCATTTTCCATTGCTCAAAATAAATTTTCACATAGGCTCGTTAAACTTTGTCTTGGTCTTTTCTTTTTCTTTTGGTCAAAATAAATTTTCACACAGGCTCGTTAAACTTTGTCCTGGTCTTTTCTTTTTCTTTTGGTCAAAATAAATTTTCACACAGGCTCGTTAAACTTTGTCTTGGTCTTTTCTTTTTCTTTTGGTCAAAATAAATTTTCACACAGGCTTGTGAAACTTGAAAATAGTGAAGAAAAGATTTATTTCTATTTTGTATTCTCCACATGCAAAGAATGTATAAAAGTTGTAAATTGTGGCCCCCCCCCAAGACATGAGACGCACAAATGTCAGCAAGGTCCATGCCAATCTATATACTCACCCAAAGACTATTCGCATCTACATGCTACCTCAGAAATGTCGAATTGCACAAATTGTTCCATCTGTACAAAGCAATTCAACATTTTCAATTGAATCGAGAGGCGCCATTAGAATTTTTACGACTCCATGGAGTATTACCATCTTCCATAGAATGCTCTCAATGCCATTCACCTTGCTTGTTGTGTGCTGAACATAAAGTGTGGCATTGCAGGAATAAGTGTCCTAACCACCGGAAGACAGAATGTGGCTTCAACGTTAGTGATAGAAAGAATACATTTTTGGAAAATGCTCACTTGCCTGCATGGAAAGTGCTACTTTTTGGGAACCATTTTCTTGATCGAAGCTGGAGTCACAAAATTATGTTTAAAAACTTGGAAATTGCAGAGCACACTTCAGTCGACTGGCAGTCATTCTGCAGTATGACGTGCCAATTTTGGCTAGAACATGTGCAGAAAAAGGTTGGGTGGACCAGATGTAGAGATAGAAATTGATGAGACCATTATCTTTAAGTGTAAATATAACCAGGGACGTAGATTGAAAACGGTCTGGCTTTTTGGTGGAATTGAAAGAATTTCAAAGAAGACATTTTTAGTGCAATTAACAGCAGATTGTGAGGAAGGAGATTCCAGGGATGCAAACACACCTATTGCACTAATAATGCGCCATATCCAACCAGGATCTATTATTTACAGCGACTGCTGGTCGGCATATGTGTGATTACCAGAATATAGATACATGCACAAACAAATCAACCATAGGGAACATTTCATTGACCCAGAAGACTGGAATATCCATGCCCAAACAGTGGAAAGGCTGCGGAGGACTGTGAAGGATATTGTCATCTGACCTGGACTAAAAGCTGTTTACTTAAAGCAATATGTTGCTTGTTTCTTGTTTTTGAAGACTATCCCTCACCATACTCAGCGCCTTCACAGGTTCCTGAGACAACCAAGATGTACCCAGGATCCAAATAAAATTGTGAATACCATCGTAAAAGGTAGCCTTTCTGCAAATGTCATTGCTATTTCGTAAATAATCATGCTTAAATAATATTGCTTAAAACTGTTTATGTTATTATTAAGTCCTTTCTAGCACTTGTTGTTGTGTAAATAATCATGCTTTTTAAAACTCCAAATTTAATAAAAAAAATTTTGAACCTTAAAATTGTGTATGTTATTAATTCCTTTTTAGTATTTTTTTATTTTGTAAATAATCATGCTCTTTTTAAATTTTGCGCAAACTTTGTGCATTGTGTGCACAATAATCAAGACATGTGAAGCTTCCGTGCATGACTACTCAAGGCAAACGTATGTAAACAACACCAGTAATGGCTGTTGTGTTGTAGCCGCAACGCGAATAAGGCTGAACATACATTGTTGATAACTCCTAAACAGTAGACTTCCACAAACTTTTACTGTTATTTTCAAAATAAGCATGCAAATTTACACCAAAATGGAAATTTCCATTACAATTGGTTTCAAGGGCTTAATCTGCAAATTTACCCTTGGCACATATGAAACAACCTTAATGAATCATACAGAGTCATCCAGGAAAACCACTGCCTGCCTATGTATTTCATGCAGATAATCCACAAGTAGAATGACTTGTCTATGCAATACTGGACTCGCAATCAGATACAACGTTCATTCTGAAGAATACTTGCAAATTACTAGGACTTGTAAGGGGGGCTATGAAGCATCTACTGTGCAGATGGAAAACAAAGTCACAGAGAGTAGTAAGGTACAAGGAAGTATGGTCTGTGGATTCAATAATCAACAGAGAATTAGACTGCCAAGTAGGACAGGTTGATTTGTCACTTTTTTAGAAAATCAACACTGCTTTGGTGGTGAAATCAACATTGGTTTGGTGTGATAAGAACTGATACCAAAAATTAGATTCCTAACTTTAGAATTTAACTTAATTTAGTTTTAAAGATCATCTGCAAAAATGTACAGAAATACCTAATTTCCACAAGATTTTGCTGAAAAACTGACTTCAAAATTTCTCTATTTCAATAATAATTCCAGATAAAATTGACTTTTCTTATTAGATACAATGAATGGAAAATATATTCAAACTAGAATTCTAAGTATGAATCACTACTAGCAAAATATACCATTTTTTTTACTGTATTTAATAAATGATAACTGTAAAAATTGTGAAAGATTACAAAAACGGCTAATCACTTATTAAGTCTCTTGCGTTTCTTTGTTCATAATTAAATTAACAAATATATAGACAAAAAGTGTATTATACAATAATACTATTGGGCATAAATTAAAGGAACAAATGTTTTAAATTTGAATTGTTTATTGAACATTGCATCTAAAATCTGCACTATGTCATAATAGAACTAAGTTGTCCAGTGTAGTTTCCCTTTAAAATAAATGAAGGTTTTATTTGGTGTCACAATGATTTGGTTATAAATTACTTGTGCCTTGGTTCCAGTCCATACATAATTTATGAAGCTTCAGGTGTTAATTTGACAGCTCTTTCTACACCTTGTCAATGTGCAGGTAAATTTGGAAATTCCAATTTTGTTCCATTCATTGAAGATTCTAGTTCATTGTTTGAAAAACTTTTTGCAAGAACAGGTTCACAGACCCCACTTTGTTGAGAGGTCAATCAAAGTTGACCAATGTGTGGCTTCAAAATTGATGGCAGTAATTTTCTTCAATCTCTTCTTTGATGGTTCGCTACTTCTAAAACAAAAAATGTTTTTATTAGAAAATTTTACCTATACTTGGTTATATTTTATATGTATTTTGAATGAAACTTAAAATTATTCTTGCAAACTGACACAACTAATTAAGTATAAGTAAATGTTTACTTACCTAAGGGATAAAATCTTTTTTATGGCCTCTTCCTTTACCTCCATTTCATTCAGATTCAATATTGACAACAGAATGTTTTCCAGAAGCAAAGCAAACGTACCGTAAATTTTTTAATGCAACATTCTGGATTTTGGTTGACTGTTGCTTTACTCTCTGGATCATATTGAAGATATGCGGAATGTATTGTCCCTTTTGATCTCAAATCAATTAACTGCATACACTTCAATTATAAATTTGATAATGGTAATTTACTTGAGAGCTCTGGTGGATAGACACCTCTGGTCCACAAGCATATTAACTTGGTAACTAAAGTTAGCCATCTTGATTGATCTTCCAGGCAACGAATATAGGGTTCACTTTCCCTTGAAAAATGCCTACAGCATATTCCAACAGTCACTGGTCACCACTTAGATCATCCATTGCCTCTGCAGTAAGATAAAAATTGTTCAGAGGGCCAATAATAATAGGAAATTCTACCTGGAGCAAATCCTGGCAATTACTTCCACAAAGTTTCCCTAGAGGACCAGTGAAAGTTGTAGGGCTTCTTGTAGTTCCATAAATTAATTTAAAGATGGCTCTAAATAGCAGTTTATTTTGATGAAGTGAACAGCCAATGGTGTGTAATTTCTTTTTTAAGTTTTCTCTCCAGGGCTGTAACCAGCCCTGCTTCACAACCAGTGTTTGTACTGGTATTGTCCACCAGAATTGCCTTTACAGTACTCTTCTAGAACAGCAGCAACATCCTCTGCTAGAAGAACACCAGTTGCGCCAATGTTGGGTATCACTCTGCAAGCAGGATATTTACTTTCAGTGCCCATCTCTCTGGTGATTAAGTGGCGCTCTGGTTCCTTGAATTTCTTTATTTTTTTTTCACCATTTTCCCCTGTAACTTCCTTGTAATGCAAAGTGTCCTTTTCAACTCCAATGCAAACAAGATATTCATAGTCCTGGACAAGTTTCTGATGGCTGGTTACTTTCACTCTTGCCTTTTCCCTATTTTTGATTTGTCTATAATAAATATATTATTTCTAATAATAGAAAGGCAGTAGCAAGGCAAGCTCCAAGGTTACAAGATACATTACATCTAATAAGTTCCATGGAATACCTAGAGACTTTTAAAAGACTGTAAGCCCCCTTAGACTGTCTCAAAACTGTCATCAGTTGTTTCTTCACTGGAAGATGTCTATGAAAAAATATTGTATGTAGAGAAAGCAACATGTGAAGAATCTTTACTATCTTATTTTCTGGAATGGTTGACAAAACATTGGCTAATTGCCAGTTGGTTCAGACTTTATAAAATGGTAAAAGTAAGAATTTACTTGGTTCAGATGCTTTAATTTAGTAAATGTTTATAAATTTATGAATAAAAAATTGTTTTCATGTTTCTTTCTTTATAAATTTGGAAATGATATTTCATTGCATTAGTTTTAATTGTATTAGTTTTTAGAATGTTGTAAATATAAAATTATTCTTGCAAATAAACTAATAGTGTTTAATATTTTTGTTGTAAATTCTCAAGAACAAAAAATGTATAAATTCACTTTCATCATATATTTAGGTTTTATTTCAATTCTAATAATAGCTTTTGAAGACATTGCTGAGGAGTGAAGATAGTTAAAACAAAAGAAGTGCCATGGGAAAAAACTGTCCTTTCGACACTGTTTTTTATTTTTTGCAGGTATGAAGGTCCATGTTTGCCAAATAAACTTTTTTGTTAAAATGCTTTGGATGTAAATTGCTGAAATTTATCCACACATTGACACATATGATTCCTATCTCATGAGCGGTTCCAAGATATTTTTTTAATGAGGAATGTTTGTAAAAACAAGTCCTATTGACTGCATAAAAAAATGAATCCTATGAAGAAAAAGCCAATCTGCATAGTATGCACACAAGTGTCTAATGCTGATTATACACTCAATATGTCAAGGTTATTCTTGTAGATATCCTTGCATAGATTTTTAAACTGGAACTCTTTGAAAATGTTGATCCATATACTTTACTCTCATTTCTTTGCAGTGTGAAACTTTGAATGTTAACTATACTAAAAATTCTGATCAAAACACTTGACTAGTGTAGAATTTTTCTCTTCTATTTTCACAAAGTATTTCAAATTGCTGAATCCTACATTTGAGAAAAAAATTAACCTTTCTCCTGTGTGTTTTCGCATAAAGTTCTTACATTGAAAATTATGAAAAATGCTGATAAAAATTCTTTACAAGAAAATGGTCTCTCTTCAGTGAGTGGGTTTTCAGATGGGATCTCTATGAAAATGCTTTCTTTCCTGTGTATATTCACACGTTTTTTGTAAACCGGAACACTGAGAAATTGCTGAAAATGCTTTCTTTCTTGTGTGTATTTACATATGGTTTCTTAAACTAGATCACACTTAAATGACAACACACATTTTTTACAAGAAAATGTTTTTTCCCCGTGCACTCACACGTGTTTATTTTTAAACTGGTGCTATGTGAAAATGCTGCTCTGTCCAATGAGAAGTAAATGGTTTCTCTTCTGTATGCATTCTCATATGGACTCTTAAAGTGGAATTTTGGGAAAATGCTGATCCACATACATGACATGAAAATGGTTTCTCTCCAGTATGCGTTTGAAAATGTTTTTTTAGATGAGATCGCTTTGAAAATGATGACTCACAAAATTGACAGGAAAATGGTTTCTCTCCTGTGTGTATTCGGATGTGTTCTTTCAAACTTGAACACTGAGAAAATGCTGATCCACACACTTGACAATGAAATGGTTTCTCTCCTGTGTGTATTCGCATGTGCCTTTTTAAAGTGGAACACTGAGAAAATGCGGATCCACACACTTGACATGAAAATGGTTTCTCTCCTGTGTGTATTCGCATATGGCTTTTTAAAGTAGAACTCAATGAAAATGCTGATCCACACTGGTCACAAGAAAATGGTTTCTCTCCTGTGTGGATTCGCATGTGACTTTTTAAACCGTAAATTTTAAAAAATGCTGATCCACACACTTGACAAGAAAATTGTTTGTCTCCTGTATGCATTTGCATGTGGTTTTGCAAATGGGCTTTCTGTGAAAATGCTGATTCACATACATGACAAGAAAATGGTTTCTCTCCTGTGTGTATTCGCATATGTTTTTTCAAAGGAGACTTCAGTGAGAATGCTGCTCCACACACTTCACACGAAAATGGCTTCTCTCCTGTGTGTATGTGCATATGGTTTTTTAAACTGGACTGTACTGAGAAAGACAATCCACACTCTTGACATGAAAATGGTTTTTCTCCTGTGTGTATTCGCATGTGGTTTTTTAAACTGGAGCTATGTGAAAATGCTGCTCTGCACAATTGGCAAGTAAATGGTTTCTCTCCTGTATGTACTCTCATGTGGTTTTTTAAAGTGGATCTCTCAGAAAATGCTGATCCACACACTTTACATGAAAATGGTTTCTCTCCAGTGTGTATTCGCATATGTTTTCTTAAACTACTACCCACTGAAAATGACATCCCACACACTTGACAAATGTGGGGTTTATCTTCTGTATGGATTTGCATGTGTCTCGTTAAAGTAAAACTCATTAAAAATGTTGAATTACACAATTGACAAAAAAATTAGTTTCTCTCCAGTGTGCATTAGCATGTTTCTTTTTAAAATGGATCTCTCAGAAAATGCTAATCCATGCACTGTTCATGTGAGTCTTTAAAGTGCATTTTTGAGAAAATGTTCATCCACATACTTGACAGGTAAATGGTTTCTTTTCCATGTATGTTTGAATATACCACTTCCAGATGTAAACTATCTGAAAATCCTTACTCCCACACTCCACTAGATAAGGTTTCTAAATATTTACATGTAGTTTCTCAATTTTGAACTGTGTTAACACAGCGGTCAGCACACTCAACAAATAGATTTTATGTCTCCTTTGAAAAACGAAACATTCTAAAAATTGAATCTACACTCTTAACAAAAATATGGTTTCTCTCCAGTGTGTTTTTGTATATGACTTTCTAAATTTGAAATCTGTGAAACTACTGATCTGCAACACTTCTCAAGTGTTACTTTATAGTATGAGTTTGATATGTACTTTGAAATGTTAATTTAGTAAAAATGCTGATGCAAAAACTTTGAAAGAATAAAGAATCTCTCCTTTAAAATATGAACACTGTGAAATGTTCATAGACTTTCCAAGAATATGCTTTTTCTTCAGCATCTGATATTGTTGTCCTCAACTGCTACTGATATCTGTAAATAAAGAAGAGATATTAAAATCAAAATAATAAGCTCATGCATTATTTGTAATTATTAAATTATAATAGCACAAATGGAAGAAAATTTAAATATAAGAATTTTAACCTTTTCCTAAATCGTATTTATCTGAAACAAATGGACACTTCATAAAAACATGCGAAAATTGTATATACTCTATCATTAACCAACAAGTGTAATTAAAGCCACTAAGACACAAGGGGTTAAAGGATGTGGAAGAATTAGGAACAGAAACATTAATAATTAGCAGGAAGAGGAAAGAGTAATCAGGAGGATAGTAGAAAATGATTGACATCACATTTAAATTTTTGCAGATTAAAGTTGGCTGGAAAGCATGGAGTTCGAAGTGAGTTCCACAAGCGAGAAGTGCAAGAAACTGTTAGTATAGAATTTACTGTTACATCTGGCTGTCTCAACTGTAAATTGATGAGATCTCAACACCAGTCTAGTACTGCGCTTAAATTCATAAAGTCTAGGTACCATATTGAAGAGCTCAGCTGAACAATTACCATGAAAGACACAGAGGCAAACTTACAGTGGTGGGAAAGTTACTGAAGCCAAGCTGCTAGATCAGGACAAATAATATTGCTGATTCTTCTTTAGATTTTATCAAGGATCTCAAGGTAAATAGCAGGGGCACCAGATCATATGTGGCTACAATATTCTAAGCATGCATGAATGAATGGTAGCCTTAGAAATATGTAAGATAGATTCTGGAGTGAAAAATTGTTTCATACGACACAGTGAACAAATTTTCATAGCAACTGACTTAGCAATGGATTCAATATAGTCTTTCCACTTTACGCCAGTTGAAAATGTGAGCCCAGTTAAGCACAACATGTATTTTTCTGTTAATTATTATGAATTAAACAAGCAATAAAGTTGTATTTATCAGAAGTTTCTAATATAAGACAGTTCATTTATTTTCCAGATTATTAACGAAGTAAATAAAGTTTATTTCTACCAGGAAATATATTTGAAAACATATAAAAATGTAGAATTCTGAATTGACTAGTGATTTCATAATAATGTTGAATATAAAATTAGCATTGAATGGTTCAACAAAAAAAATTCCCTTCAGTTTACAAAGTGGTCTGGAAATATTATCAGCAGTAAAGAATTGATTTTTTTACTATTTGTAAATTATTCTTTTATTATTTCAGAAGATTTTGTATATGCAGCAACAAAATCTATCATTAAATAAAGTGTGCCAGAAGCAATAACTAAAGTGTGTACTTTCCTAGAAGCAATAACTAAAGTTTTCTTAGCATAGTTGCAGGTTGGCTCATGGTACACTGAAGAAACAAAAATACAAAAACGTGCCTGAGCAGGTGCCTGCAACAAAAATTAGCTAGGCTCCTTAGCAAGCAAGCATAATTGGAAATTATTTCTAGCATTAATTATTATATGTGTGTGCATGTGTGTAAGTGTTAGGTTTAGTAAGACCAGCCAATTGGTTGGATTTGGCCTCTTTAACTGGCCATCTAGCCCAAGTAAGAGCCAAAGTAGAGTATTGTAGCTTACATGTCCAGGATCATAGACCACTTAGCTACCTAGATTCCATCATAAGGCATTGTGACTCACTTCTTGTGATCTATAGGAGGGGATCTTATTCCTCTGCAATCAGCATATTTGTAGGCATGAAGACAGAGGATACAGTAGGTGCTTCCCCACCTCCAAGAACAAAACAAAAACAGAAAACTAATACCTAAGTTTAAAATGCATTTTAAAAAATGAAAAATCTTTCTTGAAGCTTTTATTTTAGTTTTAATTTTAAGCTAATAGATTAAATTCAATATTCCCTATAAGTAAAATACTTTGCTGTAGTTAAAAAAAAATTTAAATTGATTGAAATCTTTTTTACCTACTTATCAGTAAAATCAATAATCCATTCATAGTGACAGATCTGTGAACACAATATAATTTTTTTTATTAAAAAAACTTTCAAAATAAAATATACATTTCTGAAACATTGAGAAAAATTAGTTGCTTTAAATTTTAATTGATCTGAATTGAAATAAATATTACTTTTAATTTAAAGTATTACAGAAAGGCATTTAACACAGAGGTAGGTGTTTTTCTGATGTGTGATTTATTGACAGTCTGATGTTTGGAAAAATTTAAATAAGGAGGACAGAACTAAAAAATTACTTGACAAATACAACTTGAATGCCTATTCATATCATTTTTTAACCACTCACTAATGTTAAAAATTTAAGAAAATATTTTATGCAGTCTAAGTTAATAATAGTATGTACATGCAGAATTTCTGAAGTATGGCTGACCAAACCTATAACTATCATTAAAAGGTCAAGTGTTTCAAGGGTTGTCCTCTCCTTACAGAGGAAAAAAAAAACCCTCCATGTAAACTTTATTGTCTGCTCCACCATACTTAACTATGGACACATTTGGCTGTCAATAAATCAACTAACGTGTCAGAAAAAACAAGACCCTGTAGTTAAGAAATGTTTATATGCAACATTTTATGCTATAATTAATATTTGTTTCAAATCAGCTTAATTTCACCTCAAATTTGCTAATTTTTCAGAAATATATATTACTTTTGCAAAATTTTTCAAAGCAAGAATTAACTTTTGTTTACAAATATGTCAAAAATTTTCATCGATTTTACTCAACAAAAAATCAGTTCCGATCAATATAATTTCTGTTTAAAATACACCACAGAGTATTTTGCTTACTGGAAATAGTAAATTTTAAATTTTTTTCATTTTTAAAAATTCATTCTAAACCTTAGGTTTAAAATCCTAGATAGAGGCATTTTGATAAATTCTTTTCGGGTGATCTTGATATGTATTTTTCTTTGAACATAAAACATTTAATCCTCATTTATTGTGTGTGAAGCAATTAATTGTTCATTGTATTACAAAAAGAGGTGTTATCTAAATTATCGTCCCTTATATTAAAACATCTTTTGGGGGCACATTGACATGGTAATGGTAGATATCTCCACTAATTCGGTACGTAGGTATATTCAATACTTTGCTAAAAAAAAATAGCATACCCTTATGAAAAAAGGCCCCAAACTTGATAAACAATTTTTTTATCGTCTAATAAATGTTTATGTTATTATTAAGAGGAAAGACCTAAGTATTTTTTTCTTTTAAAATTTTTTAATCCTTCCTAGCACGTCCAAAATTTTACTTAAAAATCTTGTCAGCAAAATTATTTATTTATATTCTTTAGTCTTCTGCATTTAAGTAAAATAATCACAAAAATACACATTTTCAAGTTTTCATAAAATTAATTAAGGGGTGGGTAACATATGTAAAAAAAATTTTTTACTATGACTTCCCAAAAGAAAACAAAGGTTTCTAAAATAATTTCATTCATTTTTGAACAAGTTCTGAAAGTTTTATTAAAAAAATCTGACAATTGAATTTTGCAAGAATTTCCAAATTAATGTGTTTTTCAACTGGAAAAAGTGCTAAAAAACTAATGCTAAATATTACATGACTGCTGACGTAAAAAAAAAACAAGATTTTTCACCAAAATTTCGAACTGGCTAGAATAGATTAAAAATTTTTTTAAAATAATTAAAAAATACTTTGGTCTTTCCTCTTAATAATAACAAACATTTTGGCAATAAAACTTTGTTTTTATTAAGTTTGGGGCCTTTTTTCATCGTGGTATGCTGTTTTTTCAGCAAATTATTGAATATACCTAAAGTCAAATTAAAAATTATTTATTCTCGCAAAATTAAATTCACAATGATTAGAAATTTAAAAAAAAAATCAAGTTAAATGTAAAAAAAAAAAATTAATCATTTCCTTAATAAGTTTTTTACTCGGTAAAGAAAACATAAAAATCGTAATTCTTCCATAAAAATCTGTAAAAAAATGCTTTTCTTTTTTAAATTAATAGTAATACTTACCTTTTTTCTGTTTTCTTTCGTCGACCTTGTGTTCTTGAATATAGTGCAACATTGAAGAAAAAAAAGGTGAAACTAAAATTTTTAATAAGAAAGATTTTCTGATCGAAGTAAATTTTAAAAATAGCCGTCGTTTGCAAATGATGCAAACAAATTGTTTTCTAAAGAGCGAATATCACGGGAGATAATTCAAAGAAACTCGGACCTTTAAAATCTTCCGAGTGGAATCAATAAATTTTACAAGAATTATTTATTTTGCATTTTTCTTTTTCACTCCTAGAAATGATTTTTTTTATCTTAAAATTTACATATGTTGAATTCCAAAATGATAAGAAAACTTAGACTCATCGTGAAGCAGCAGTTAATAGTGCTAATCTTGATCCTAATCGTGTACTATAACCAGAACCTACTCTTCATGTCAATATAATTAGGCCTCACTTTTAGCTTGGATGGTTGAATGATCCCAAGTATTTGAGCCGAGGTCGGATGATTATTTGGAATGAAAATGAGCACAGCTTATCCTTGTAGCAATTACCGTCAAAATTTGAGCTAAAAAACCCGTACAAATGAATAAATTTAAATTAAAAATAAATGCCTCGTTTTTTAGTAATGTTTTTTTGTGAAACCAATCCATGTGAAAATTAAATTAAATTGCTGTATGGAAATAAAGCTTTTATTTAGACATTTTAAAAATTTTCTCAGTTATATTACTAGTCACTCATCGAACCGCCATTGTGGGCGAAAATATATAAGCAACAAATTTAAAAATTTCTTTAAAATCTAATTATTTGTCCTAGAGATGTGTTTCAAAGTAAATTGTTTAAATTTATTAATTAAGCGGATTTTGTAAAGGTAATGTTTACTTTTTTCTTAAACCATAATGAAAATAATGTTTATTTACGCCTGTAGTGTAAGTTGTCATCAAGGTCATGGGCCAACAATAATAGTTTTTCTACCTGAAGCTCGTCTAAGAATATACTTTTTTATTCTATGCGTTTTTTTTTAACTTAATAGAATTATTTATTTATTCTACATTAGCAGTATAAAAAAAGAAATGAAAAACTAGTAATATGATACATTTTTGTTTGAGTTTTGTCGCGTTAACAAAATCCGACTCAAGAAAGAGTAACAGTTGGAATATGTTAATGAAATTTTAACTTAAAAAACATTAAAAGGCTTAAGGGAAAAATAAAATAGAACAAAATAATCGGAGATGATCCCTATTTATAATTCAAGCGGGTTTTTTAAACAAAGGTAACAAAAAAAAATATTGCGAAGCTGCATACATGCTCATCATGCAGGAAATAATTCTTTAACACACAAAAAATACCAAATGAAAAAATTGTCCACCTACACTGTGATACAAATTCAAACAATATATACGCTTTCATTAAATCTAGAATAATGAATAAATTTTATATGGCATTAATACGCTACCTAGACAAAATATAACGTAAATTTTAATTTACGTTGTTAAAAACATTAATGTGAAAAGAAAAACATTTATTTTGTAGAGGTCGCTTGCCTCTCGAAATTATATTTAATGCAAAATACCGCAAAATATGAAAAAATAAGACGGAACACAGAATGGTATGGTAACAAACAAAGAATAATTATATTTTTATGTCTGTAATGATGTACAAGTATAAAGGTTACTTCCCTTTAGTTGGAATTAAAGTCTTTATTTTTTATCTGAGCTCATAAAAAGTTGAATGAACTTGTAGAGGACCGGCGGGTTAATGTGAGGATAAAATCTCTGGACTAAGACTTCCTGCTGGCCAGTCCCGCTACATAGTAATGTTGGACTATGATGGAGTCCAAAGAAAGCAAAATAAAACGAACAAGACAGATATATATGTACAAAACAAATATATATTATTAACAAACAGGTTAAAACACGAATTACAAATACATCATTTAAAACATGAATAAAGCGTTAGTGTCTGTATGGAAAGTTGTTTGTGTGTGTTGAATGTCCGTACGGTTGTGAATTTCGTTTTAGCGTGTTCCCAGAATATGGGAAACGCTGGTTGTGTATTAGAGTTCACATATTGGATATGTTAGAGAAACTTTTTCAGAGAAAGTTTTTTGCCGACCCCAGGAGAGGCAGTTTTGGCCGCACGTGTGCGAAGCCGTGGGAAGAGCCGTGGAAAAAGAAAGAGGCGAAAGGTCAGCCCGTATTTATACTCCCGGGAGAGAGAGACCCCTGTTGAAATGGTTACGAAACGAAGAGGAGATAACCCGATAAACTTGCCGCTCAAAATGTTCACTGTGAGAATGTGTTTGGTAAAATAGAACTTTGAATATTTACTTGATGTTTCAGGAAGTTTGTTTGGTACTAAATAAAATTTAGATTTTGTACTTCTGAAAATAATTACGATAAGTCTTGCCGCTAAAAAGAAAGTATTCACCAAGAGCAAATTTTGTTAAATTATAGAACTGAGTGAGAAAGTTTCTTGAATTATGTCCTGAAGAGCTGAAAACGTGTTCGGTAAAACTTGTAGATTCAGGAAAAAACTTTTTCTTTAAAATAATTTCTTGCTGGTGAAGGATTGGGGAAGTTAAATTTCTTTAGCGTGGCAATGATGTGTCTGGTTGACTTTTCTTTTGTCTCACTGTGAAAGTGTTGAAAGTTAGCATATTTCTTGACAAGTTGAAGGTTCGTTTATGTTTGTTTGTAATGTTCGTAATGTTTGTAATTAAGTTTCGTACGTACGTATATGTGCCCGTGTGTGAATATGTTTGGGGTCGGAACGTGATTTCTTTATAACAGCTACAATTTTGTAATCACAGAGAAGAGGAGGAACGAACTTATGTCTGGTATTTATAATCAACGTAATCACGTGATCAGCTCCTGGGGGAAAGAAGCGGGAAATTTTGACTTGGTCACGCGCTGGAAAGACTTGTACGTGGGTGGATTGCAACACCCACTTTTGTGTGCTTATTGACCAATTAGAAGCTGAGATTTTCTGAAAATATGTATGAAACTGGACAAGCTCTGTGTTACACTTTTTGCACAGATTTGCACAAAAATCGACATTGATAAAAAAAAAAAAAAAGTGGTAGCGGGATGCTAAAATTCCAAGAGTAATTTTGAGAAAAAGTACAATATATAAAGTTTTATGCAAATGGAATAGTTGCGTCTCAATTCTGAAAATTTTCTTGGTGGCGAGGGGAACAAATTATGCAGGAAAAAAAAAAGGACAAAAATTTGTTTTCAAAATAATAAAATCTTAAAAGAACAATTTACGTTTAATTACTGAAGTAAGTTTTGGTGCTTCTTGTATATAAGTATCTGTAAATAAATGCAGGGAAACGGAGACATGCGACAAAGACAAACACGATATTGTTGAATCGGAAAACTGTTTTGGCTACAAAAATGTATACTATTTTTTTCTGAAAGCTAAAAATTGCTACCTACAATCCTGGCTAAGATATTAATATCCCGAAAAGGCGGTGATACAGAACTGTTTCTTATTTGATCTTCCAAACAAAGAAAATAATAAGTAAAATAAAATTCTTTTAAAATATTTCTGATGCAAAAAAAAAATGGCATCATTTATATTTTTCGAGTCTTAAAACATTTTTTATTTAATAAAAAAAAGATCACTTTTGTCATCGACAACCGGAAGGATTTCAAAATCGTATAGAAAAATTACAATGTAGATGTAATAACTACGATATGTTTCATTCGGCTGCTCACTAAAGCGGAAGAGAACAGGGCATCTCAACCTTGACCTTTCCATCGTGATCCCTCCACGCTTGTATTCTCGTTTAGAGATGAACTAATTACCTTTTTAGTTCGCTGTTATTACGAACCTAGTCGCAATACGCCTCTGAGCGTTTTACACCGTAAGTTTCGCATAGCAAATCTCTACTCATTTTTTTAGAGATTTTTCACATTTTAGTGATGCCATTTTCTGTCGTAAGTGACCCTGAGCATAACACAGCGACTCCTCGCCGAATTCGTGGTCGGTACTGACCGGTCGGCGCTGATACGGTCGGTACTGATACGGTCGGTGCACAGGCTCCTGGCCTCAAAGGCCAGGACGCCGCCCCGGGCTGTGTATTAAGTTACGCTCCCATTTTTTTGTCTGCCAACTGGACGCTAGTTGGAACTATCTCTCTCTACTTCTGGCTCCAGGCCCATGTTCTACTCTCGGCATTCCATTCCTACTGGCTGCCCGCACGTCGTCCGCAACCTTTCCCCGTACACACCAGTTGTAATTATTACGGGAGGTTTTGATTGGACTCGACCCGGCAGACCCCCAACGCCAGTACCAAATATCCGATATACCCAACAACCCCGCGACGCCATCAACCAACAGTGCTAACCAAACCAGACGATCAGCAAAGCCCACCTGCGACGACTAACCAACCTTTCCCGTACACTATTGTTAGTAATTAATACGGAAGGTTTTTCGACACTCACTTCAACTCCAACCGTCGACACGACCGGAGCATCCACACTAACCAACCTTTCCCGTATATTATTGTTAGTGATTACTGCGGGAGGATCTGCATCATCAACCTCCAACCGTCGACACGACCGGAGCAACCGCATCATCAACCTTTAACTGTCGACCCAACCGGAGCATCCACACATCAACCCTCAACCGGAGCGTTTGCATCTGCAACGTCGAACCAACGACTCAACCGGAACGTCAGCACCTCAACGTCCAACCGTCGGCATTACCCATATATCTTCGTCCTATTGTCCGTATTGTTTCACCTGGTCAGATCACTAAGTAAAAATGTGGTGGGCTCCTTGTGACATCATCATTTACGACACGAGGCCGCCCGGGCCATCGCGCCCCCCCTCCAGGGTGTCCGCTACAAATTGGTGACCCCGACGTGATCTGACTGGGCTGGATATTATGGTAACACATACAAACGAGGCATGTCTAACGTCTGGCGACTACCATTGGCATCTTGCCACACTGTACCTGTTCTCTCTAATTGAATACGATCAATTATCCAGAAAGGGGGTCTTATCGCAGCCGCTTTCGCTTTGCACTGTAAAAATCTCCATGCTTAGTTTGTTATTTTGTTTTTAATGATAGTATAAAGTTGAACTAATGTTAGACTATTACAAAATTGTCTGTATCAACAGCAGATATGGTAGGCATGTTAGTGCAATTGTCTTAAAATGCAAAACATCTTGTAAAACTGAAAAGCTTCAAGTAGCTTATCTGTCCATTCGATAGACCAACCACTGCTTCTTCCAAGCATGAAACAAAATATTTTGTTAAAATTTGTTAATATTTAAAATATTATTTTACAGTAAAAAAAATATTGTATTGGTAAATAAATATTTTATTCAATGTATAACACTTTCCTTCCTTTATGAAATGACACAAAAACAAAAAAATTGTTTTATTTCTAAACTCTTTTGCTTTAAATTAAAAAAAATTTGTAAAATTGATTTAAATCAGGGATTTTTTAAAAATCATTTGATTTAAATCAAACGGCCCTGGCCATTACACTGACATATTAGCTTCTTGAGTATAGTCTCAGATCCTGGCCTTCTCATTACTGACCAAGTGCAAAATATTTTACACTTATAAAATATTACACATAATGGTTAAATGTTAGAGCATAAAAACTCTCCTATAGAGTAAATAATGCGGTGTCCTTTTACTTTAGATACATGAGATAAAGCTAAAAATCTCAAATTTAAATTATTGTCTATTATAATTATGAAAAGATAATGTATGAGTATTATTTTTCATAAAACTTTTTCTTTATTCATAGATAACTAGTGTGGTTCAAGAATTTGAAAAGACATTAAAACACATGTCAAGCAAAAAACATTCTTGGCAAGTTTGTGGATCTGAATTTTGACAAGAGGTCATATTTAAATAATTAGACACAAGTACACAAAGGAGAAATTTCTTATTCCTTCAAAGTCTTTACATCAGCATTTTTAATAAATTCACATTTCAAATTCCATACCCAAAGATATACTGTAGAGCAACCCTTGTGAAATGTTGCAGATTGGTATTTCTCCAGATTTCAAGTTGCAAAAATAAACTGGAGAAAAGGCATGATTGTGTGAAGATGTGGATCAGCATTTTCAAAGAATACACAAAAGAGAGAAATTTTCTTATCAAGTGAGCCGATCTGTTTTCACACAGTTAAAAATGGGGAAAATGCATGCAGAATATTATTACTCTGAAGTGCGTGGATAAACAGTTTGAGAGTGTTTACATCTGAAAAGAAACATGCAAACACACACTGCAGAGAAACAATTTTCTTGTCAAGTATGTGGCTCAGCATTTTCCAAAAATTCCACATTTAAAATTCACATGAGAATACACACAGGAGAAAAAACATTTTCTTGTCAAGTATGTGAAACAGCATTTTCAGTGAATTCTAGTTTTAAAAGACACATGAGAATACATGCAAGAGAGAAACCATCATCTTGCCAGATATATGGATCATTATTTTCTGATAACTCCAGTTTCAAAAATCACATCAAAATTCACATGGGAGAGAAACCATTCTCCTGTTAAGTGTGTGAATCTACATTTTCAAGGAACTCCCATTTAAAAAATCACATGAGAATACACACAGGTGAGAAACCCTATTTTTCTCAAGTGTGTGGATCAGCATTTTCACTGCAGTGCACTTAAAAAAAAACACATGCGAATACACACAGGAGAGAAACCATTTTCTTGTGATGTGTGTGGATCAACATTTTCACTGAATTCCAGTTTAAGAAACCACATGCGAATTCACACTGGAGAGAAAGCATTTTCTTGTCAAGTGTGTGGTTCAGTGTTTTCAGCAAGTTCCAGCTTAAAAAGTCACTTGCGAAAACACACAGGAGGGAAACCATTTTCTTGTGAAGTATGTGGATCTACATTTTCAGAGACTTCCTATTTAAAAAAAACACATGCGGACACATACAGGAGAGAAACCATTTCCTTGTCAAGTGTTTGGATCGGCATTTGCAGAGTGGTCCACGTTAAACAAACATATGCAAACACATACAGGAGAGAAACCATTTCCTTGTTAAGTGTGTGGATCAGCATTTTCATGGAGTTCCAATTTAAAAAAGCACATCGAAATACAAACAAGGGAGAAACCATCATCTGAAATTGATGAATCAGCATTTTTACCAATTGATAATTTAAAAAGTATGCACACACACTGACAAAAATAAGTTGAGTGTCAATTGATATTTTCCAAGAGTTCCAGTTGGAAAAAATCAACATAGAATCACTTGAATGATTGCCCGTATTTGTCAAATGTACACTGGCTCTCATAATGAGCACACTTTTTTTTTTATTTACAGAAAGTTATTTTTCAAAAATCATGATTGTATTATTTCTATACATATGGCCCTATCAAGTTGAAACACTGGTTCTTGTATGACCACCTACATTAGGCAGCATCAATCCTGATCAGTACCTAGATAGATGATAGCTTGGGAATATCAGGTATTGTAAGCTTGGATGTGCAGGTGGTGTAATGGATAACAGTTCAAATTTAAAACCATGAGTTGAGTTCCAATTCCAGCCAGGTTTATTATATTCACTTATTTGTAAATACCATTGAGAAAAGTATGAATCCACCGCTCTAAAAATATTCTTACAATATAAAAATATTCTCTGGCTTTAAATAACCTGCAAAAGACATAAAAACCAATCAATTTATATCAGACAAAACATTATCTGGTATTATTTATGATTCGCCTTCATAGCATTTCAATTTTCTTGCCATTCCATAAATTGATTGTATTCTATCTTGTAAATAAATTATTAAAACAATGTTCACCTTTTTTAATATTAGAATCCTATTATAATTGTGCCTGACCCTCCATTCATTAGTTCACACATATTTATGCCCTACCAATAACTCATAAGTAATGGATTATCCTGTATTTTGATTGAGGCAAAAAGACATTATTTGGTTTCAGTAAGAAAATGGAAGAAAGGAAAGGAAAATAGAAGTTTGGTTTGGTTTGTTTCATTTAACAGCATATCAACCTAAATGGATTATTTAATGCCGACATTTTTTTTTATTGCTGGGAATATTTTTTTTTTTTCAAAAATGTATTGCTGGTAATATTTTGGTAATGTATTTCTGGTAATAACTTTTTTACAAAAAAGTATTTCTGATATTAAAACCTGTTTTTACACTTTCAGTGTCTTGACCCAAGTTTAGGGGTTAACTATAGCTGGGACCCTAACAGCTGCTCCCACTCTGGGTCAGGGTGGACCTGAGAACACCAGCAATTAAGAGGTGGTGACCATGCTCCTCAAAACATCCTGTTCAGAAGCCTTGCTGTCAGATGTAGTTTATTATCATATTCAGTACGAGAAAATAGAAATGGAGAGAGAAAATCAGATGAATCTCATAAGAACAGATACTACATATTTATCTCAGCCAAAAGGCTGAGTGACCATGATAAACGCACCATTTTTTCAGATGCACAGTACCAAGTCAAAGGTGTAATTACAATAAATTAAATAAAATAACATCGTCTGCTGAATTATTTTAAAATTATTATTAAGAGAAATGTTTATAAGATGGGGAATTGGCTAAAAAGCAATAAGGGAAAATAAAAATATTTAACATCTCCTACCAATACCTCATAAATAATGGACTGTTACATTTTGATTACATGGAAAGAGGGGAAAAGATACTATAAGATTTCAGTGAGAAAATGAATGAAAGAAAGAAGGGAAGATAGAAGTGTTTAATGGCTGTTTCAGTGAAATGGAAAAGTTGTCAATTTGACATCTTTTCATTTCTATCCACTTAAAATAATAACCAGCATTCATATTTATTGCAATATTTTGTTAAAGTTGTTAAGCTCTAATAATTTAATGATGTGATAGGGGAATTTCTACGGATATTTTATTGTAGAACTTGCCATGAGCTCATTCAATTTTTGAGTTACGATTCATCAGAAAATTTAAATTGGAAAACTGTAATTTTCACAGGTCTTTCTCGTTGAATATAGAGTACTTAACATGAAAAATAATTCTTATAAATTCATAGTTTTCTGTATACAGAAATTTAGTTCAGTAATGGTTCCAAAAGAGAAAGAGCTCTTTTCTGCTTTGAAAGAAAATGCTATTTTTTCTCATAAAATAGCTTCAAGTAAGTGAAAAATATCAGAGGTGTACAGGAGCAGCTATATTGACCATCAAAGCTGACACTAAGGCCTACATTTTTATTTAGCAAGAGATTGGTTGATGAAAGCCTGAGAAAATCAACTGCAACATTTGGGAATAACAAAAGAATTGTGCTGTGAATTCATTTTTTTTACGATAAAGCTATACGGAACAAGACTGTGTAACCAAGGACCACATATGAAACTACCCAAATTGAGACATGAATAATCTGGTTTAACTTTTGAGCAAGAAAATAATGATTACAAAATGAACATTACTCTGGTTAGATGGAAAAGAAATTGACTTGTTTGGATCTGTTGTCATCCAAGGAATTTAATGTCATTTGTTGGCTAGGTTATTTAAGTTTGAATTTTGTATGAGGCACAGAGTGATTTACTACTTGGTAGTAATAGTCAACGATCATAGCCTTGTGAACCGTTACCCCTATGCTGATGCACACTTGGTGTTATCATGGCAATGTGTACAAAGAAAAGTGTTTCATGTCTATAGTTAAGCACACTGGTGAGAATGTCAAGGTTTGTGGCTTGTATAAGGTCTAGTGGCACTTGTAAACTTTATTTCATTGACGCAATACAATGAAAAAAAAATAATGTTCTTTTTGCTCAAACACTTGAGAAAAGTTTTGTTTCTGCATAAAAATGATCCAGAACAAATCAATGGATTGCTGGATTTAACAGCTCAGCCCCTGTGCAATGTCGTGGAAAAAAAAAATTGAACAACTACGTTCAACAACATGGATTACATAGAACATATACTGTAGAAGTGGAAAAACATTCCATTGTCTAAATTTAGTTTAATGTTGATTGATTCATTTTTTATGGCTTATCAATATTTTGTAGGTTATTTAAAGCCAGAAAATATTTTTAGATTGCAATGATTTTTTTTTAGATAATAATGGCTTACTGTTACAAATCTTAATAATTAACCCATAGTTGGGGGTAGAAGAGGTGGATTTATACCTTTTCCCAAAAGTATTTACATGTAATGAATATAACAAACTCAGCTCTTTGATTAACAATTCTAAGCCATTATCCATTGCACCAACTGAACATTCAAGCTTACAGCACCTGGTATTCCCAAGCAGTCACTCATCTAGGTACTGACCAAGCTTGGTGATCATATGGGAGCTGCTGTTTTAACCTGATGTGCCCATCAACCTTTAGTGTCAAGATTACAAGCAGTAATAGAAAATAAAGGTTATCACACCAAATATTAATGGTAATTTTTTTAGAGGGTGCACTCATTTTTGGACAGCAATACATATTCTTGGCAGCAGTTTCAATGCCACAATTTGGTTATCTATATTGTAAAAGAAAAGCCGACTGTGACTTTGCATGCATGTATGTAAAGTCTATACCTGTGTTGTGCACTGAGTTTGAAGTAAGACATTAGAGTAATATATTCCCTCTCTACTCTGGACTGAACAATAAAATTATAAAATTGGACACAAGACAAAAAAATGTTAATTTTTTAAACCATAAAAATCAGATATAAGATTTTTCAGAAATAGTAATAGAATCATTTTATAAATCTTTTAAAGAAATTTTATGAAAACATTTTGTCTGTCATTGAATTAAAATATACATATGCAGACACCAACATATGTACACATAATTTTGAAAGAAATTGAAATGGTCATCTATGTGTTGAGGGCTAATTTCCCTTTCTGCCTGGCAACAACCCCTGGATAATGGGAAAAAGAGTATAAGCTGGCTGTCAGATGTAATTTTAATGACTCCTGTATTTCAACTAAATATATTTTTAAATAAATGCATTATTTTAAATGTACAAACAGTTCAGATTTGAAATTTCATCATTTTGTAATCAGTGATGTGGCAATTACCAAACTAGTGAGTAATAACTGATTGTGTAATGTTCAACAAGAAATAATAAAATGCTGTTTATTTAGAAAATTAACTTTCTACAAAAAGTGTTTAGCTGTTCCTGTTTGTGAGTGATATTGTATCGGTTAGCATGGGTTGATGAGTTCACATTTGAAATTTGATTATTTTTCTACTTTGATCAGGATTAATTTTCTAAACATTTTGATTTCCAAAGAGGAAATTAAACTGAAAGTGTTATGTTTTTATGTTACAAAGTTTTAATTAATCAGACCTGCAGGAGTTCAGTTACTTATTAATTTATCTTGAAATGATTTGCATGTTCTGCTGAACACATTTTTGCAATAATTCATATTAAATGAAAGTTATAAATAATCAAATGTGCATGAATTCTGTGACTTATGAATTTATCTTGAAATGATTTGGATATTTTGTTGAACACTGCAGCTACAGTTCTCCAATAATTTAACAATTTCAATGAGAAATCTCCAGCAAGAGATTTTGCAAACCACTTGATATATTTTATATTTTGTTTATTAATTTAACTCAGACATACGTGTTAGTACAACTTGTTTATTCTGCCATTTTGGCTTCTACTGATAATACAATTAAAGGGACACAACTCTCTAACTTTCAATAGCTCCTGTTACACCACTGTTGGTGTATTCACTTTTTTTATATTACCTTCTCCATATGCTACACAAACCTTTGTCATTGAGTCGCACACATATTTTTGTTAAAATAATTTTATTTTACATTGTCAGTTTTAGAATCAATCTATAACAAAATACTAAGTTTATATGACAGCTGTTGCAAAGAAAAGTAATCTTGAAATGTTTCTTCCTGTCATCTTGCAACAAAATGAAAGAAGCAAAGAAAGATGTTCCAAATGCATAAATATTCTACATTATTGAAAATTTATTTTTTACTTTTTTTAATTCAAGAAGCAAATGATCAATTCTAACTTTGTATTATTGAGTTTTATTTGTCAAAAGATTAATGTGAGAATGATAACTGGTCTTGTCATTAATATATTTAGTGTGCCATTCTCTACCAACATTAATGGATGAGTATATCTTTGTATCATTGTGTAGTATTTGGTCTGTGGATAATGTTAGAATTGTAACGAGCATATTGATTGATATTTTCAAAGAAGAAGAAATATATATATAAAATGTCAGAATTTATTATATAATTCAATGTTTTCACAAAAAAAAAACTAGTAGTACCAAATATACTTGTGTGTAAGCCTACATCATGTATACTGTGACCCCTGAATTTTTTCTGGAAAGCCTGATTTTTTTCATATAGCTGGTGTATATTGTGACCCCAGTTCTGAGCAATCCTAGTAAAGCTACTGTAGTCAAATACTGCAGTACTGGGCATTATCCTAGACATATTTTATAGCAAATAAATGGTCTTCATTTTTTGTACAAAGCTACACTAAAATGGTATGAAAAAATACTGTAAAAATATCTGATACAAACATTTATATGTCATAATTTTGTTTTCATTCATATCTGACTATGGTAGCTATTTTACCATAAGCTTGCTTCCTATGTAGCCTAAACTTCTTTCCATTTGTCACAACATGAAGAACAAAATTTTATTCACTATGTATGCCACTTAAAATCAACAAATACCTTTTATAAACTTGCACTATATTCAGGTATATACAGTAACTGACTAATGTTTCAGGACATATGAGCAAAATTGATCCATAATAAAATATTGAAAATGACTCGTTTTGGAGTGTTATAGAAACAAGCCACATGGACATTTTTATTTATAAATAAATCCAAATGATATAGTCTGTAAAATTATCTTTGATAAACACAATATCCCATACCCATGAACAAATTATTTTACATATTAATATGAACTCCTTGAATCAGTATTTTATCTACTGCATAAAATCCAATGACAAAATTTATCACCAGACTTGATCCCATTGATAAATTTCTAAATAGATATCCAAAACAGGTAAAATGAACTTGGACAGAAAATTGTGAATCAGATCTAGTGCTGGGTTCAAGTTCCATAAACCAGATATTAGTTAGGTGAGTCAATTTAGGGCTTTTAGGTTTCCATATTTCCACAGAATAGTTTATTTGGACCATAGGCTAGTCTGGGTTTTAAGAAATGTAGATAAAACTTGGATGGCTGGTAACTGGAAATTTAACAAGTCTTTGTAGAATGTGAAGGATTTTCAGAATCAACTCCTACTAACCCTACAGCAGGAGCTGCTGGGGGCTGTAATTTGAAATAAGTAAAGCAACCACTTTAAAAATATGATTCGATACCATGTCACCACCTGTAGTTGTCAATTCAGACTAGCAGTGCAAAAGGTACTAGAATCTAGTGTAGAGGATGCCGTCAAATTGGGAGTTAGAGCTAACATAGCCATAGCTAAGACAGATTTGGTCTCTTTGCTTATCAAGAAAGACTATGCTTTGATAATTATGTTATGATGGTCAAGCTTAAGTCAGCCTTGTGCTGAGTTGGAATGACCAAAAAAGAACTTGTACTTACTTCAGTGGTAGTTTTAATGGTCGAGCTCAAGTCAGACTTGTGCTGAGTTAGAATGACCAAAGTAAAACTTGCCTTACTTCATTGGTGGAGTTTCTAAAAAACACATGCAAGCACTATGTATTAGGCAGTGGAAGAGTGTTTCTTTTTCTTGTTCAGAAGTAAGTTCATGCAAGTCATGATAAGCATGGTTATAATGGTCAAGCTCAAGTCAGCCTTGTACTGAGTTGGAACAACCAAAGAAAAAGTTGATTTACTTCATAAGTGTAAGTTTTGGAAGACATTTGCAAATGCTATGCATTGGAAAGTGAAGAAAAAGAGTTCAGTTATTAGTGAACTGGGCAAATGACCATGTTCCAGTGGGGACATCTTTTTCCACATCCTGATACACTTTGGAGTAGAAGGAAGGAAATGTGTGCCTTTTTATAGATATAAATAGCACCGCCTAACAGCGTTTGATGAAGCCAAGTGGAGTAATCATATTTCTAGTTCCTTTACTACTAGCATCATTGGAAAATGTATTTCTTTTTCATTATTTTTTATTTATTGATTTTATTTAAATATTAGATCATTGCAAATGTTTATGCCTGATTAGAAAATTAAAAACAAAATTTTACATACAGCAAAACATTTCTTAGTCAAATACATAGTATAATACAGGGTTGCTGTGGGTGTGGTCAGCTTCTTTCATGGCACTCAATTACAACTGGTTGATTTACTGCACTAGATATAACCAGATAGAATAATTTGTCAGTATCAGCTGACTACATCATGCCTAGGAACAAGTGCCAACCAGGCCAGTAGATTTCTCTGTCTCACTTCACTTGAACAGAGATTAAACTTTTCCCAGTTCTACCTGTCTGATTTTGTTAGTAGTTGGACCCAAATTCTGTCATTTGTTGGTAGAAAATCAATTAAATCAATCTACCGTAGAGTGTGGTAACCCTTCGCTTCTGGTTGCTGGTTACAGTCAAGGTGTTTGTGGTCCACTTGTAGTGGAGAAAAGTTCTTTGATAAATGAACTAGAACTAAACATGTTCTGTAAACTTAACAGAATTTAATGCAAAGAGAAAAAGATAAGTCTACAGAATTTAACTTCTATGAAATAACACTCAAGTGTCCTCTGTATTTACTATGCCTGTGAATCTGGCTCACTTACTCCCCTCACGGAAAATGACTGCTAAGCAAAATGCGTGCTTGCTTATATGGGGAAATTGTCCACAAGTAACAATGATTAATGAGTACACCCTGCCTAGCCAGGTTCCAGAAAATGAAAATTTTCAATGCCCATAATTCACATCTCATTATCTCCATATTCCTGTAAATTAACCAGATCGCTTTCTTATTGGTGAAGGATTCCTCAACAGAAATCCAAAATAATGATAATTATAAAAATTGTAGTTGATTGTTGCAAACAATGGACATCTGTTTTCATGTTTGGAATTGGATTTATTATTGGTGGGAACAACCATAACAACATAAGATATGCAAATGACACCAAATTGATGGTATAGACACAGAAGGAAAACTGCAAGTACTTCTAGACAAGGTAGTAACGGAAAGCAAGAAGAAAGGACTAACAATTGTAAGGTAGAATGTATGGTTGTCAACAAAAGGGACAGCCCAATACATGAACGACAAATTGGAGATGTCAAAATAAAGCAAGGACAGAAATTTTATTATCATAGAAATGTTATAACAGATGAAAACTAAAACAATATTACAAAACAGGAAAACAACTGTCATGTAATACCATTCCCCTTATATGGTAATGAATGCTGGACAAGTTCTTCACAGATGAAAAGGAGACTTCAGGCAACAGATTGTGATTCTACAAAAGGATGCTCAGAATGTCACAGATGGAACATGTAAGCAACAAAAAACGTTTTAAAGATTGACTGATTCATTTTCTATAGCTTATCAACTATTTGCAAGTGATTTAAAACCAGAAAATATTTTTAGATTGGAAGAATTGGGGGTGGGGGATAACAAGGATTTTAGTGATACAAGTCTTACTAATTAACCCATTGATGGGGGAGAATAGGTGAATATATAGCGAATATAATGAATCAAACTGGAATTGGAACTCAGCTCTCTGATTAACAATTCCGAACCATTATACATTAAACCATCAGCACATCCAAGCTGATAGCACCAGGTATTCCCAAACAGTCACTCATCAGGGCTGATATTGCTTAACTTCAGTGATCATATGGGGAACTGATGTTTCAACATGATATGGCTGTAAACTAGAAGTTTTATGGAAAAACATTTTTGCTTAGAATCAGAAAAGAGAATGTTGACATTTCTGGGACATATGATATAAAAGAGGGTTTGGAGAATTTGACACTTACAGGACATATTGAAGGCAAGATGAAAGTGAATTTATACATTGTTCTTGAAAATTTACAACAAAAATATTAAACTCCATTTAAACTAATGCAATGTTTATCATTTAATAATTTATAAGGAAATATGAAAACAATTTTATTCATAAATTTATAAACATTTACTAAATTATTAAAATATGTGAACCAAATATAAGGAAATCATTATTTTATAAAGTTCAAAATAAGTAGCAATCAGTCTTACTAACCATTCCAATAGAGAATCTAATAGTGTAAACAATCTAATAAATAAATAGTGTTTAATATTTGTGTTGTCATTCTCAAGAACAAAGAAAATGTATAAATTCACTTTCATATATTTAGGTTTTATTACAATTCTAATCATTACTTTTCAAAGTGAAGGTAGTTAAAATAATAGTAGTGTCAAAGGAAAAAGTGTCCAAGTAACATATCCAATGAGTTTGTAAATGGATAGCAGAATATGGACTGGAAGAGAAAGTAATGTAGTAAACATTATTTAGAGAAGGCTTGCACAATTAAAAAAATGTGAAGGGCCACATTGCTCACAGAAAATTAGCTAGAGACTGCAAGAGTAAATTACTGAGTGATAAAATGTCACAAATGCACTAATGCATCTCAAAAAGTCATGTCTAATTAGACTGTGCATCATTTTTTGGTAATTGTTAAGCTGGTGTTAACTATATATTTTTTGTTTAATTTTTGAGTAAGGAAGGTTTAGATATTTGCTGTCCTCTACAATATAAATCATTAAAAGATACAAACAAAACCCCAAAAAAGTACATCCAATTAACAGCTCTGTAATTATTGAATTTTATAGAGAAATTGGCCATGGTTAAATGTAATTCACAGTTTGCAATAAACAATAACAAAAAAAAGAACAGGGTAAAATAATATTAAGCAAACAGTAGGCAAAAAATTCACAAACTAAGACTGGTGTTAACATACAAATTGATCACAATGTTCTGACTTCAAGACAAGAAAAAAAAAAAAAATATAGCAGATGAGACCAAGAAGTGGTCTATCTTATTGGCTGTATCTACTGTGAGCCACAGACTGTAAAAGTAAATTACTGAGAAGTGGTCCATCTTATTGTATGCATCTACTGTGATTTGTCGAGGGGGGATGTTTCTGCAGTCATTCCAATACAGATTGGAACCAACAATTTTGTCTGTTTTTGTTTAGCAGCATATCAAATCCTATGGGTTATTTAATGCTGAAATCTAAATATTTTGTATTAAATTTTATGGTTTTAACTATATTTTGTACATAATTTTATACTTTCAGGGTAAGCATATATTTTATAAATACATAATTTATAGATGATTTATTGTAGGTGTTATATGTTTTGGTATAATAAACTTAGTTGGTCTTCCGGTCATTCCATTTGCTTTTCTTTACCTTATTTCTTTTGTCGCACATGTGATTACGTGCACTTTCAAAAATGCTGACAACAATGAATCCATACACAAAATATACTAAACATTCACAACAGAGTAAAAAAAAGAACAAAACAAAAGTGAACATTTTCACAATAGATTTTTATTTAACAAAAATGAAAATGCACTTTTAATGTAAAAAAAAAAAAAAATGATGTACATTTTATGGAGTAGATTGATTAATTTGGTTGTTTTTTTATGGCTTTTTTTTTGCAAGTTGTCTAAAGCCAGAAAATATTTTTATATTGTAAGAATTTTTGGGGGAGATAATAATCATTTACTGATACAAATCCTGTTAACACATAGCTGGAGGGAGAGTAGGTGGATTCATATATTTGCCAAGGGTATTTGCATGTAAATGGATATAACAAACCTGACTGGAATTGAAACTATGCCCTCCGATCTCCAATTCTGAGTTGTTATCCATTATGCCACTTGCACATCCGAGCTTACAGTACTTGGTATTTCCATGCAGTCACCCATCTAGGTACTGACCAGGCTCAATATTGCTTAATTTTGGTGACTGTACAAGAACCGTTGTGTCAACATGATATAGCCATAAGACGTTTTACGGCGTAAGTAATGTGAATAATTAAATATATCAAAAGAGGTTTGCAAAGTCACATGCAAAAGATTTTCTAATTGGTTGTGCAGACCAGTAGGGGTTTATAGCATTTCAATGAAGACAACACTTGAGAATATTTGTTTAGTCATTTAAGCAAAAGAAATCAGATTATTGTCTTCATCTTTAGCTTTGTTGAACAAGATACGTGCTGTTCTTCTACAATATAAATCATTAAAAGATAAAAACAAAGGTCAAAGTTCAAACACATTCAATTAACAAACTTGTAATTGAAACCCTTATTGAATATATGTGATAAAAGAAGCTGGGGACCAAAAGAAGCTTGTTTAAAACTCTTTTGACACAAAAGTACATTGAAATGGATTTGAAAGAAGTTCTCTTGAAAAAGTGACATTCAAGAAATGATAATTTGATTCCAGTAGAAAGTTTCAAATTATTGTTTCACTATAATCTGATGAAAGAAATATAAATTGAACCAGGATGATTTCTCAATATTGAAGCTTCTAATCTACCATATCTGCCAACATAAGAGCTTTGAATGAACCAATAGAAATCTATATTTTAAGATTATTATATTTATTGTCAAAAAATTCTATATTTGTGAATTGGGACAATGTAATTTGTCAAAATAAGCTAATATTGACAATGGAAAATGAACATATGGCAAACCTGGACCTTTGTGCCTGGAAAAAAAATGTCAAAAGGATTTTTTCCATTGACACCACTATTATTTTAACTATCTTCACTCCTCAGCAATGTTTATTGTTTTAAAAAGAGATTACTAGAATTGTAAAAAACCTAAAAAGTAAATTTCTACTTTTTTGTTTTTGAGAATTTACAACAAAAGTAAACACATTCATTTACCAGAATAATTTTATATTTACATTCTAAAAACTAATACAATATTTATCATTTACCAATTTATAAAGAAATAAATATGAAAACAAATTTTTATTCATAAATTTATAAACATTTACTAAATAATTAAAATATATGAACAAACTACTAGGAAATCTTTATTTACCATTTTATAAAGTTTGAACCAATTGGCAATTAGTAAACCATTCCAATAACTAATATAAATAGTGTTAATAAATAATCTAATAGTGTTTAATATTTTTGTTGCAAATTATCAAGAACATGGAAAATGTATGAATTCACTTTCATATGTTTAGGTTTCATTACAATTCTAATCATTGCTTTTTAAAATAATAAACATTGCTGAGGAGTGAAGGTAGTTAAAATAATAGCAGTGTCAATGGAAAACTGTCCTTTTGATGCTCTTTTTTTTTTCAGGCTCAAAAGTCTGAATTTTCCCAACATATATTAACAAATATTGAACTGCAATTCTAATGTTATTTTGAATTGTAGTCACATTGTTTGGGTTGGTAGCTTTTTAATGAAGATATTATTTGAGCATAGACATCTACAATATGAATCATTAAAAAATGAAAACAAAAATCAGAAAGTTGATTAATAGCATAGTAATTAAACTCCTTATTGAATATATAAGACAAAAGTATCAAAGCATCAGAAGAATAAGATCCTCTAAAGATAATGTCATATGTCACAGAAGCTTTACTGAATATATGAGACAGAAGTATCAAAGGATCAGAAGAGTAAGGAAATCCTCCACAGGTAACATCATAAGTCACCAAAACTCAAATCTGTCTGATTACTTGAAACTTCTACTTAACAAAAAGTTAAAGCACAACATATCTTAAAATGGATTTGAAAGAGATTCTCTTGAAAAGTAGAAATATTCAGGCAATGAAAATCTGATTGGTGGAGAAGGTTTCTTGTTTCATTATAATCTGATGAAAGAAATACAAATTTAGCCAAAATGTAAATTCACTTGCAGACAAAAGGCTTTCTCAATATTGATGCTTCTAATCTACCTTATATGTAAACATAAGAGCTTTGAATTAAAAAAACCAAAATCTTTATGAATCATACTTTATCACTTAATGTTGTTACTTTTATTGTCCTAAAATTCTACATTTATGATAAACTGGAACAATGTAATTTCTCAATTACAAATGCTTTCATTTTACCCAAACAACTTTTAGACAATCCATGACTTAGCTACTACATTAAAATCTGGAACAAAGAACAGGAATTTAAATTTGAAAAACCTATTCTTCTTTATTCAAAGATTTTGAGAAAAAGCACAAATGAATGAATGAATATCAAACAAAATACCTAATTCCTATAGCAAATCCACACACATCATCCTTTTTATTTCACATAAAGTACAAATATATTTTTTGTTGTTGATTTGCATGAAAATCAAAAATGAACTTTTCTGGTAAAATGTGAATGTGAGTTGCTAAAATTTATTCACACATTAACACAATTATGATTCCTATCTTGTGATTGGTTCCATGTTTTTATTTTGTTTTTTAATGAGGAATTTTTTAAATGAAAATTTATACACTGTAAAAAAAAAAGTTTCTTATAACGAAAATGTAGTTGCTGATAAACACACTGAAGATATTCAGATGTACTTTCTTGAAAATTTGTATTTGAATGCATTAAAGATGCTAATATACATAGTTAACTATTTCTCTTTTTAATTGTGCATGGACAAGTGTCTAATGCTGACCTATACACTCAATATGCAGAGGTTGTTGTTCCAGTGTGTTCCAAACTGGAACTCTTTGAAAATGTAGATCTGAATACCTTACATTAGATTCTTTCCCATGTATGATTTGATGGGCACTTTGAGTCATAACACACTAAAATGATTAACATAACTGACAAGTATAGGTTTTTATCTCTTATTTGTATTAGCACACTTTTATAATGGAATTCTCTGAAAATGCTGAACCAAACACTTAAGGAAATTGTGTGTGTATTTGCATTTGGATCATTAAGCTAGTATTCTCTGAAAACACTGATCCACACAACTGACTAGAAAATTGTTTTTCATCTATGTGCATTTAAATGTGACTTTTAAACTGGAGCTATATAAAAATGTTAATCTACACACCAAAAAAGTTTGTGTGTATTCACATGGCATTTTAAAGACCTTAGTGAAAATGCTGAACCAGACAATTGACAAGAAAATGGTTTTACTCCTTCTGGCTTTTTAAAATAAAGATTTTTGCAAACACTAATCTACATACTTGACATGAAATTTTTTCTCTCCTGTACTTATTTCTATGCAATATTTCAAGAAACCTCAATGAAAATACTGCTCCACATTCTTGACAAAGTTTTCTTTCTTGTGTGTATTTGTAAGTGGTTTTTTAGACTGGACTTAACTGAAAATGATAATACACACACTTGACATGAAAGTGTTTTTATTCTGTGTGCTTTCGCATGTGGTTTTTTAAACTGGAGCGATTTGAAAATGCTGCTTCACACAACTGACAAGTAAATGGTTTTTCTCCTGTATGTGTTCTAATGTGGGATTTTAAAGAGGAACTTTGAGAAAATGCCGATCCACACACTTGACAAGAAAATGGTTTTTCTCCAGTGTGTATCCGCATATGTTTGTTTAAACTGGAACTCTCTGAAAATGCAGATTCACACACTGGACAAGAAAATGGTTTCTCTCCAGTGTGCTTTCGCATATGTTTTTTTAAATAAGAACTTTCTGAAAATGCTGATTCACACACTTGACAAGTAAATGGTTTTTCACCTGTATGTATTCTCATGTGGGATTTTAAAGATGAACTTTGGGAAAATGCTGATCCACACACTTGACAAGAAAATGGTTTCTCTCCAGTGTGTATTCGCATATGCTTGTTTAAACTGGAACTCTCTGAAAATGCTGATTCACATACTGGGCAAGAAAATGGTTTCTCTCCAGTGTGTATTCGCATGTGTTTTTTTAAATAAGAACTTTCTGAAAATGCTGATTCACACACTTCACAAGAAAATGGTTTTTCTCCAGTGTGTTTTCTGATGTGTTTTTTTAAATAAGCACTTTCAGAAAATGCTGTTCCACATACTTGACAAGAAAATGGCTTTTCGCCTGTGTGCATTCTCATGTGTTTTTTGAAAATAGCATTCTGTGAGAATGTTGATCCACATTCTTCACAGAAATAGGGTTTCTCTCCAATGTGTTTTTGCATATGCCTTTTTTTAAATTGTGAACACTAATCTGAACAGTTCACAATAGATACTCTTTAATATGTCTTTGGGTATGTACTTTGAAATGTGAATTTAGTAAAAATACTGATGTTCAGACTCTGAAAACATGAAGAATCTGTTCTTCATACACTTGTAATTGATTATTTAAATATGATCTCTTTCAAAGTGCATGTCCACACACACTTTCCAGGAATGTGTTTTTCTCTTTGGCATATGCTTGCGTCTTTTCAATTTGTAATCCTCAGCTGTTATTGATATCTGTGAATAAAGAAGAGGTGTTATGAAAGAAAATAATAAACTCGTACATTATTTTCAATTATTACATTATAAAATATCTCAAATGGAATAAAATTTAAATACAGAAACTTTCCCTTCTGCCTCAATTTTCTTTATCTGAAGCAAAAGGACATCCCATTACTGATAAAAAAAATGAGAAAATTGTAAACACGATATCATTAACCAGCTTAAGTTAACCTTCATTTAATAAGTGAATGAATTTTTTACATTTTTTATGTAGAAGTCTATAAGATGCATTAAAAAGGCATTCAATTTTTATTTTTCTGAATTGATATACGAGTACTCTAATGTGCGGATTGTTATTCGAGTAGAGGAATATTTTATATTTCACTGAAAGAAAATGCAGAAAATTAAAATAGAGATAGTTTATTTTAAAAACCAAAACATTTCTCATAATCATTGTCATCATCATGTTCCTTCTTTTTGTATGCAAGTGCTTGATTCATTGTTCTATGTGGTTATTAAACTAATTTTTCAGATACAGCATTGGACAGAAATAAGAAACTTTTATTAATGCTAATTTTATCAATTTGAAGAAGTTTGTATTAAATTTTGTTATTTCAATCATGAGAAACAAGGAAAAATAAAGACTTCTATTTAACTACTTATTTCTATTTAAAAGCCTAGTGTTAGTTATTTGTAATTCAAAGCAAAATTATTTTACAAATGATGAAATTATATGACACTGCATAGCATTCACATCAGCACTAATAAAAACAAATAAACATGACTATGAATTGAACACAGAAATTGTGCAGACTGAAAAATCCTAACATCTTGACAGTCACATAATCCAGACAAAGATTTATATCATTAAATCTAAAGAGGTTTTCTGCTCTGAATATAAAAAAATTTCCTTTAAGTATTTATATTTATTTCATAAAACAACTGAATCTGTTTTTAGGCAATGATTTCTCTCTTAAGTTATACTTCTTTGAAACATTAAAAAGAGCAGCAATATAAAGAAATCTTTGACTATTACAACCAAGATAAGGACACAAGTTCAAATAAATCAGTGTATAAAAATGTTAATAAAAGTAAAAGTTATTCCTTAGTGATCTGGTTACACTTTATTGAACAATCAAATGGACCAAGTAGACATGCATGACATTTCATACATACCCTAACAAAAAATAACAAGATAATTTATTTCAATTTACTTTATGAAAATGTAAAATCTGTTCATTAGTTATTGACATTATTATTAACATTTTTTGTTGAGGTAGAGAAATTTAAGAAATAAATATTTTTGTTTTCTAAGAATCGAGTAATGAATTTTAAGTTTCTATGAAAATGTTTCTTATACAATAATGATAACAGTGAACTTTTTAAAAACTCAATATGCAGTTGAAAAACAGATTTTTCACACATCTATAAGTTTTTTCTTACATCACTGTAATGTATAAAATAAAATCTGAAAGTTGTATTTAGCTGAGTTCCAAATATAAACACCTCACCTTTTCTCTCCAATGATTATTTTACATCTTTGTAATTTATAATTAAGCATATATATATATATATATATATATATATATATATATATATATATGTATGTATGTATGTATATGTATGTATAATCAATATAAATATATAATTATAATTAAGTAATTCATTGAGTCTAGAAGAAACCTCAACAGAATGCAGAAAGCACTGGACAGACGTTTCATCCTATGTTTGGGACTCACCAGCAGTGCACATCCACTACTGAGAATTGTAACCCAGATAGTTCATATATGAGGCAAACTTCATAATAATTGTACCAACGGGCCTCGCTGACGAAGATGTAATGAATTAGACTTGATATAGTACTACTCGATCACATTCTGTGGTGGAACTCATCCGAGTTTTTCTTACCCACAGGACTGTGCCCCCAAGAGCCATGACTACTATCCCCAAGCCGCTCCATCCAGAGCATTAGAAGCCAGTTCAAGCAAGGATATACAAGTGATAGAAATTATTTGAAGGATTTGAGATAATCATAATTAAGTAATTCATCAAGTCTAGAAGAAAGCTCAACAGAATGTAGAAAGCACTGGATGGCCGTTTTGTCCTATATTTGGGACTCATCAGCAGTGTGCATCCACTAGTGAGAATTGAAACCCAGACAGTTACGATATGAGGCAAGAGTCATACCAACTGTATCAATGGACCTCGGTGATGAAGAGGTAATGAATTAGACTTGATATAGTGCTGCTCAATCACATATTCCGTGCTGGAACTCATCCAACTTTCCCTTATTCGTAGGACTGTGCCCTATATAATTAAACAAATGAAATCTGAAAGTTGTTTTTAGATTAGCTCTGAATATAAGACACCTAACCTTCTTTTTCCAATTAATATTAATAATAATTATTAATAATGTCAATAAAGTTTATGAATGACATTTTTAAAATATCTAAAAATGTTTTGAATACGGTCCTCCATCAAGTTGATTTTATAAAATCATCTAAAGATGATGTTCAAAATTAATGAAAAACAGTTTCCCAACATTTTACAAGAAGACTGCTGAGATGTACTTGACTTAATAAAGGAAAACTTCTCCACATATAATGGCAGAATTTTCAATTAAGTAAAATGAACTCTTACTAAACTTGAATCAGCAAGATTTTTTTTAATCCAATATTTAAATTTCCACAGAAAAACAGGAACTGACCATTAAAATATACTTGATTATCAATGAGAAATAGTTTAAGTGAAAGCTACACATCTTTTGTATATCAGACATAAATAATTTTTATATCTGATATTTTTGCATTTCTTTTTTTGTTTATATTTATTGTTTATTCTATGCAGGAATCAAATCATATTTTACAATATTTTCTTAATTTCTTAATTCATGATTAATTATTGGGTACCCCCACAAACTTTAAAATTGCTAAAAACACATATGAAATAATTTAAATAACTTTTTTGAAGATAAATTTTGGTTTTATTTGAAAGATAACAGTCTAAAGTTAATCCATAAAAAGTTAGTTTTGTCTTTAAAGATATTAGACCTTTTTAAAACAATTACAAAGCCACTTCTACTCAATTCAATTTCCTAATTACCAATAAAAGAGTAATTAAAACATTCTAAAAATCTCTTGAAAATCCAATATCTGTTCCAGATATTTGCTTCAAAGAAGAGTAGTAAATTTAGGGCTTAATTGAGCTCATTTTGTAAAAATATTAATTACATTTTTCTTAAAATATAATGAAAATAGTTCCCCCCAGCAGAGTATATCGTAAATTGTCAATCAGTTCAAAGGTCAAATAATGTTAATATCACCCTCCCTCCACTTCCAAAGTTTTTTCTTACCATAAATCAAATAAAATACAAAAGAGTAAATCTACCATAATCAAGAAACTTTTCTGTGAAGAGAAAAAAAGCTTATATTTAAGCTTTATAAAACTTTGAACAAACAATTTTGAATTTCTTTACTTTATCAAAAGAAAAGAAAAAAAGGGAAAAATATTTAAAAATAAAATAGTTAAGTGATATTTTTTATTCACTAGAATTTTTTGCAACACAAATGTGTTGAAATCTTAACAGAATTTAGTATTGTTGAAGTTATCATTAACATTTTTTGTTGAGATTTCCAAACTCTATGTTTCATTCAATTTCACAAACCAATTAATGAAATTTGAATAAACTGATTTGTTTGGAAAAATACTTTGACAAAACCCCTACTTTACAGTTTAATAATTTCTTCAATTTGATAGGATTTCATGGTAAACAATACTTTTTAAGAAAATTTCTTTTTTTCCTTTTTAACAGAATACATTCTTAAGATTTCATACTCTTAAGCATGCATCATACAACTGGCAATGCATAAATATTTCTTTCTGAAGTAAGTTCTCTCAAATGCAGGGCAAGAACTAGAAACTGGATTCTTGTATATAAAAACTTAAAAGATATGCAGAAAACAATATTGCATTTTTATTTAATAAGTATATGTTATTTTAATCATTAAATTGTTTTTAAAGTAGTTGGAGTATTTTGTATGTTAAATAATACAAATTTTAATTTAAAAAATAGTTAATGAAAATTTGTTGTACTAAGCTACACACCCAAGTAAAACCAACTGTACTTTGTACTCTCTTACCTGTTTGCACTTCTCTCCAAAATTTTGTTTCAATCGATCAATGTATGTATAGAGGACAGACAAACTAATGGAAGTCACAGAATTTTATATGTAGATTATAATTATTTATGATGTCAAATATTTCAACACAACAGCAATGTATTTTTAATTATTTTCAAATGAAGATTTACCATTATTTTGATTCTATTGTTCTATTACTGATTCTGTTATTCTATTTATCACTAATGTTGCAAAACATTTGTGGCACCTCCAAACCCTCAGATTAAAAAAAAAGAAATTTTAAAAAATCACAGGAATTATCTGATTTTAATGACAGTTTCAACACTTATTCATTAACAAACTAATTTTTGTCTTATTGAAAAGGTTATTCTGTTAGAAAACTCTTTATTAGAAAAACGTCATTATTTTAAAAAATTTTATGTCAGAAATTTGATTTTTATTCTTGATCTTCCATAGAATAAAAAATGTCAAACAATAGTAAAATGAAATAAAAAAAATAAAAATGATTTTTAAAAATGTTCATGGCATTAAACTTTACATTTTTCAATACTTCAAATGTATCTTTATTTTATATTAACTTTATCAGCAATGACCAAGATCTGAAAGAATTTTAAAATTGTATTGTAAAAATAGATGTCAATTTTTCACAAACAAATATACATCAGAGAATTTTCTTCCTGTGGACACAAAACGTATACAGTATATTTCATTAAAATTAGGTATCACCAATTGTACACAAAAATAATTTTTGAGTTTTCTTGAATTTTAAAAATTTTGAACCTTCACAGTCAATATTAATTTTTTTTTTTATGAGATAACACTTTTAAGGATTTAGCTTTATAAAAATGTAAAAATTAGGAACACCCAAAATTCTCTAGCAGAGACTAGCTATAAATTAAATAATGGCAGAGGTATAACGAACCTAAAGAAAATAATTCTACTAAACTTGAAAAAAGAAACAAAAAAGATTCAATATAAAGTGCATCCATTTATAAATGCTAAAAATTCCCTATTAGAAGATAATTTGCTGAGTTTTGATAGATATTTAAAATTAGGGTGTATATTTTTTGTTTTTTTATGTATCAGAAGGGTACATGATTTTGGAGGTACCTACTGATTTTGATAGTTAATAAATAAACGTAATCCATCAATAATATTGTGGTTAGGATAATCAAATTTTACAGCTTACATTAAGTCAAAATAAAGGACAATAATATTTTAATAATTTCCTATTAAGGAAAATAATATTTTAATAATAATTTCCTATGAAGCATAATTCAGATAATACCAGTTTAAGCAGGTATCTCTAATTTCCATGACAGAAAATTGGACACCTGAGTAAAAAATGTTTTACTTTCATGGCAATGTTTGTTTTAAAAAACAATGATTAGAATTGTAATAAAGCCTAAACATATGAAAGTGAATTTATACTTTTGTTCTTGAGAATTTACAACAAAAATATTATACACTATTAGATTGTTTATTTACCAGAATAATTTTATATTTACAACATTCTAAAAACTAATATAATTAAAATTAATGCCATGCATAAATATTTAGCATTTAATTTATAAAGAAATAAATATCAAAGCAATTTTTTTTTCATAAATTTATAAACATTTCATAAATTATAACAATATGTGAATCAACTATAAGGAAATTTTATTATTTACCATTTTATAATTGGCAATTAACCGATTTTTTGCCAACCATTACAATAAATAAGAAATAGTGTAAATAAACAAACTAATAAATAGTGTCTATTATTTTTGTTATCAATTCTCAAGAACAAAGAAAATGTATAATTTCACTTTCATATGTTTAGGTTTTATTAAAATTCTAGTTATAGTTTTGTAAAACAATAAACATTGTTGAAGAGTTAAAATAATAGTGGTGTCAATTGAAAAAAAAACATCCTTTTGACACCTCATTTTTTTTTTGTGTCACAAAGGTCCAAGATTGTCAAATTTTCTACAGAATTTATAGAAGAATTAACCAATGTATCAAAATAGTAAAGTGACCAACAACAGATGTTATCTGTAGTTGAAGGCATACAATTACATTCAAAATATTTAGATTTCAGTACTAAATAACCCATAGAGGCTGATATGCTGTTAAACAAAATCAACCAACATGAAAGAACTCTTTTATGACATTAATCCATATATCCTACAATTTCTTAAATGAACCTGTACTCCAAAATATAACTTCAACAAAATTACAACATAAACCACACATGACCGCCTCCAGTAATTATGCATCGTCTACCATGTATTCAATTGTGAAAGCAGAATGACATTTTTATTACTTCAAAACTCCCAAGAAAATAAAATTTTGGCATTAAATGACTCGGAGTTGATATGTCGTTAAACAAGCAAATAAAACATTCTTTATAATCAACATTTCATGTGACAGAATATGTTGTTACCGTCCAAAAACTTAAAAATTAAGTAGAAATACCTGTAAAAAAATTTCAGTTTTACAAACCTAAATTTTCTGATGAATCATAATTCTTAAGTTAAAGATTGAAAATTCTACAGCTATAAAATATCCAAACAAATTCCCTTATTGCATTGTTAGATATCTGAGCTTAACACCTTTAACAAAATATTGCATTAATAATCAAAAGTATGAAAGAGGTCATTATTTAAAGAATTAAGTGGGTACAAATGAAAATATTGGAAATTGGCAATGTTTTTCCTTTCACTGAAGCAGACGTTAAACACATAAGAAGAATGTTATTGTCTCCGATATCTTTTTTTTTTTTTTTTGTTCACTGAAATCAAACAGCATCTTGGATATGTTTTTCCCATCTTTTCTCATGTACAAAATGTAAGTCCCGTATTTATGAGCGTGACAGGGCATAACACACATATGAACTAATGAACAACCATAATTTAATGATGAGTATATAGAAATACCCGAAAAAAAATTTCAGTTTTCCTATAATTTAATTTTCTGTTGAATCTTAATTCTTAAGCCAATGATTGAATAAGCTCATGAAGAGTTCCACGGCAATAAAATATCTGTAGGAATTCCGCTATTGCATTGTTATATGTTTGATCTTAAAAACTTGAACAAAATATTGCAATAACAATCATAAATATGAATGCTGGTATTTTATTTAAAGAAGTAAAGGTGTACGAATGAAAAGATTTGAAATTGACAACTATTTCTATTTCACTGAAACAGACATTCATTAAAAACACTTCTTTCATTTTCCCACTAAAACCAAGTAGCCCGTTTTTGTTTTTTTGTCTTTCCACGATGAATAGTCTACTAATACGTACGTCCTAACCAAAGGAGGGATAAAGCAAAATTATATTATATGATGATGATTGTTCTATTTTTTATTATTATAATTTTGATGATCGACAACAACAAAAATTACAGAAAAATAATCAGTTTACAAAACAATAAAATATTGATTATTTTAAAAATGATTTGTTACAGGCCACCATACTGACAAACGGAAGCGATTCTGTCCGGAAGTGTCAACACGAACTTGTGTCGCTGTCCGTCAGAAATATCCACCTCACCCACCCAAATTGACTTTTGACATCGACGGTATTTTTAAATGGTTTATTTCTTTTTAATAAAATTCTGAAATTTCCTTGGCGTATTTAAATCGTGTATATATTAAAGTAACTATTTCCCCGAATTGTCTTGAAGTTACATTTATTTTTTAATGAATTTATATTTGTTTACATTTTTACGATATCTGGTTTTCTGCCTGAGAACGGCCATTGAGCTCTTTGCCGATAAAGGGGAAATTGACTTTGTAACCGTTTAAGTCAAATTTTATTTAATGTTTTTTTTTGGGGGGGGGGGGGTTGTATTTGCAAGACAACATAAAATTGGTTTCTTATGTTTGGCACGAAAGTAAAAAAAACAAAAAACGTGGGAACTAACTTTTAAAATTTTTAATTAATATTTTTTGAGATTTTTTATTTTTTTGATTCACATTGAAAAATTTCTTGAAAATAAGTTGACATTAAATATTTCATGTTTACAGAAAATAAATAACGAAAAATCACACTCAAAGAAGTTAAAATGTATGATTTTTTGTGAGTTCCTTCAAAATAAAAATTAAGATTTAATTTGTAACAAAAAAATAAAATTCATTGCGATGAGAAAGTAAAACATCAATAGAAGAATAAAATGAATTATTAAATAAATAAAAAATATATAGTATTAAATTTTCTGGATAGGATTTTTCTCCAAGTGTAGTTAATTTTCACATTCAAAAGAAGATCAAATATTTTCCAAGTTGTTTAAATACTTCATCGTAATTCTTGTAGTTGTCAATAGATTGTAGATAGTGTACAAACAGTACGTAAATTTAAATTATTTGTAAATAGAAATTAATACTTACTATTTTCTTTTGTCTCATTCGTTTTCCTTTGAACAATGCAAGATTTGTGAAAAGGAAAAAAAAAATTCAAATCAAATAAATGTCTTCTGGTTAAATTTAATTTTAAAATAACCGTCGTTTGCGATTAACGTCAAATGATTACGGAAAAAAAAGGGGAGAATATCAAGGGAGATAATTCATACAAACCATGAAAAAGAAAACTTTTTTTTTTTACTTTTAATTTTTAAAAATTTTATTTTGAAAAAAAAAAAAAATTAAATCATGTAAAAATAAAACTCACCGTAATAATTCTTAATTTTCTTTTTTCAATAAATAACAGAAATTACAATTTTCTAAATTTATTTGCTGATGACACTAAAGTCTATTGTTGCATCAATGATAAAAAAAGAAGACTGCTCATTATTTCAAGATAATTTAATTATTAAATTCACTTTCATTTTTGAGTTCATCTCAGATGAAGTTCGTCTTAATCAATTAAAAAGGACAAAGATTTTTGTATTCTAGTTTCATGCGATTTGTCTCTCAGATAACATATTTCTGACATCTAGCTACAACTCATGAGTTTTCTGAAATGATAGCCAAAAAAAAAAAACACACACTCATAGTTTTTTTTAAAATTTACCAAAACTCTATTCGATTTAAATGAAATTTCCAACACTTATTCATTAATGAATGATTTTAAATACAAATAGGTTATTTTATTTGAAAACTGTAGAAATATTTTTGGCAGAGTGTCCCGTTACACTACCCCCATTTCTATATATCATGAATATTTGCAAAATTGGGGATGGGTAATGAAATATATATAGGAGGCACAGTGGAGTCATGGGTAGCGGAGAGCCAAGTGCAAATTCCAGTTGAATCCATTAAATTCACTTACGGCTAATACCCTTGAGAAAGATATGAATCCTCCTCTTCTCCCTCCAGCTATGGGTAATTAGCAGGACAGACTGGGTTCTACAGCCTTGGATGCCAACTGGTCTAGGAAAAGGACAACTCTGAATTCAAAAAGCCCTTCAAAAAATTATAATTGGTTCTGCACAAAGCCTTCACCACTATAATCAAATCATATGTGCTGGTGTCTGGCTGTTGGTTCCAAGGAACTGAGTTGCAGACCCCTATACGTCAAGTATGATGGGAGAGTTCACTATATATATATATATATATATATATATATAAGAAAAAGCCCAAAAGATATTACAGAAAAAAAATCTTCAAAATTTGTCTTGAAACCTTACAAAAACAATTCAATAAAACTCAAAAATAATTGGCAATGTTTAACATCAAGCTGCAAAAAAAAATAAAAATAAATAAAAATGAATGTTAAAACTAAAAGGATGATGTTTTTTCCCATAGCACTGCTATTATTTTAACTACCTTCACTCCTCAGCAAGGTTTAGTGTTTTAAAAAGCAATGATTAGAATTATAATAAAACCTTAACATATGGAAATTAATTTATTTTTTGTTCTTGAGAATTGACAAAAAAATTATTGCTGAGGAGTGATGGAAGTTAAAATATTATCAGTATTAAAGGAAAAACCATCCTTTTGACACTAATTTTTGCAGGTATGAAGGTCCAAGTAACATACTTAATGAATTTGTGTAAATGAATGGCAGAACATAGACTGAAAGGGATATATTACTGATATTATTTTAACTACCTTCACTCATCAGCAATAATTTTTTGTCAATTCTCAAGAAGAAGAAATAAATAATTTCCATATGTTAAGGTTTTATTACAATTCTAATCATGTGGTAAACATTTTATGTATTTGTTGTATACCATATCCATGGACACTAATGGGTATGTCCCAATCCTCATAAATACGTTGGACATTATTGGGGGTAATATGCTGTCTAAGTAGTCCACCACTAGCAGTGGTTTACCTACTTCACACCGCTGGCGAGTATTGTATTTTGTTGCGGTTATAAAGATTACCATTTCATTTCCAACCTCTGTTTTGATTATTCACCATTCAGCAACCCTTTCTAGGTTACAACAGTATTTTTTTTCATTTTAAGAAAATAAACAAGCAACAGTAATTGTTTATGTAGCAAAACAAATTTATTCTTTTATGTTTTTATAAAAATATATTTTATCATCAAAGAACAGATAGATTTTTAGGTTTTCTTATAAACTGATTTATTATTTAAATTTTTTTTAATAAAAATATCTACTCACATTAAAGAGGACAGATACAATTTTATTTTAAGAAAATAAGCCACAGTAATTGTTTATTTGGCAAATTATTTATTTTTTAATAAAAAGATCTTTAAAGAAATCATATATATATTTGTTTTTTATTTTACAGATTTATTTTTTTGCAAAATGATCTTTTATCATTAAAAAAAAGTCTGATACATTTTTATGTTTTTTATTTTAAGAAAATAAACAAGCAACAGTAATTGTTTATTTGGTAAAATAGACTTGTTTACATATCTTTACAAAAAAGAACTTTTATCATTTAAGAACAAACATACATTTTTAATTAAAGGACAAATCAATATATACATATTAAATGAATATATACATATTTTAAAAAAGCAATTGTTTGTCAAGTGAAACATTTTGTTACATTTTTTTACAAAAAGATTTCTTTTAATTAAAGAACAAATATTTACATAAATTAATAAATGGTTTATTTTTGATTTAAGATAATTTTCTCAGTATTTGGGCACTTTACATTGTATTTATGTTATGAACATAGCCGTACCCACTCTAAATTAATAAAATGAAAAGGTACCAGGGATGAAAGCTCATTAGAACAGATCCAGATCCAGAACCTTCTCACTGCTTGGAGGAACCACTTCCTAAATGACCATGTCCTCAGGAGGGTATCCATACTCACCAACTTGGCCAATTGTGGGGTTATTTAACCCATAGTTGGAGGTCTTTGAATTCAGAGTTATCCCTCTCCTAGACCAGTTGAAACCCATAACTATAGGACCCAGTCTGTTCAGCTATTTACCCACAGATAGAGGAAGATGTATTTATGCCTTTCCTAAGGGTATTTGCATGTAAGTGAATGTAACAACGACTGTAATTTGAAGTCAGCTCTCTGATTTCTCAATGTGAGCTACTAGCCATCACTCGACCATGGAAGCATGGTGGAGCAGTGACTCTAAATCAATAAAAAGTCAATATTTTTTTACTCTGACAAATGTTATGACTTGTGGAGTACTAATCTACAAAAAATTTTTCCCTATTTTTTATGAGTGGACCACTCTATTTTAGTAGTACCCAAATTTTAAACGTGTTCTATACTAAAAATGTTATAACATGACAATATTTAAATGTTATCTTTAACTCTAATCTCCACTTAAACTCTGAAATTTTATTTAATAATTTTTTTTTATTCAATAGGAGTTGATAGATTTGTCTCTTGTCTGGTTCACACTCCTCCCTAGTCATTTTTTAATCATTCCACCTCAAGCAAGGAAATAAAGTCACTAGCACACAGTGGGTTACTGAGTGTTAAAGAATATATGAAAAATTACTATTAAGGTTTGGTTTAGTTTGGTTTGTTTTTTAAAAAAAAAAATTTTTTTAAATTTATTGCTGGTAATAATTTTTACAAAGTATTTCTGGTATTAAAACCTATTTTTACACTTTCATAGTGTTTTGAACCCACTTTGGTGGGTTAACTATTTATCCATAGCTGGGACCCTAACAGGTGTTACCAGCCCCAGGTCAGGGTGAACGTGGGAACACTAGCAATTAAGAGGTGGTTCCACGCTCCTCAAAACCTCCTGATCAGAGGCCTTGCTGTTGGATGTAGTTTATCGTCTTACCCAGGATGTGCTGTCTCCTACTATTAAGGAGATAGGACAATAAAAGAACAAGAATTAAGAAGACAGAAGATAACAATTGACATTTCATTTAAAGTTTTGAAGATCATAGTTGACTGGGAAGCAAGAAGCTGAAAGAGAGTTCCATGAATGAGAAGTACAATAGAAGATGCTGTTAGCATAGAACTTATGGTGACATTTAGTAATTTCAACTCTAAAATGATGAGTCTTTGCTGCCAATCCAGTACTGCACTCATATTTGTAAAGTCTAGGTAACATAGCAGAAAGTTCATCAGAACAATTACCATAAAAGTACTTATAGAAAAAGCACAGGGAAGCTATGTTACGGCTGTGGGAAAGTGACTGATGCCAAGATACAAAATCAAGACCAATAACATTGCAGATTCTTTTTTTGTATTTTATCAAGAATCTCTAAATATTTAACAGGAGCATCAGACCAGATGTGGCAGCAATATTCAAAGCATAGTGAACCGACTTTCTTAGCTGCAGGCTTAGAAATTAATTCAATATACACTTTCCACTTCAGTTCAGCTGAAAATATTAGACTAAAAAAAGGTGCAATGAATCACTCTCCTGGAGATTAGCATTAGCCATGCTGATGGAAGTTAAAAAGGATTCTCTCAGATGATTAAAAGAGGGCACTTTCGTTTTTGAAGTGTTAAAATTAACAAGCTACTCCTTGCCCTATTTAACAACAGATTGTAGGACATTTTTGAGATCAGCTGCCAATTTTACCTTATTTAACTGAGCAGAATTATTATTAAGACAGTAGCTCCTTATGTCTTAGTGGTATTATTGCCTTGAATGGGGTGAATTGTTTTTTTTTTTAAATCCCAAAAATGTAACATTACAAGATTTACAAAAAAGACAAATAAAATAATGATTAAAAGTAAATAAATAATTGGTAATTCTGAAAATTTCAACGGTTTAAATGTGTCTAATATTTGGAACTACGTGATCACTGGTAACATTTGCTGGATCTATTTTTCATACAAACACATTTTTATCCTGATTAAGTGAAAATTAAAAACAAAAATCAAACTAGATTAAATGATGTCACCTTATAACATTTTTTAACATTTAAATGTTGTCACATTATATTGTTTTAGTATAGAATAAGTTTGAAACAAGCCAGCCTAGGGCTGGAGGAACATCAAAAAGTCATACTAAGGTGTGAGTCAATGAAATCGGGTATGGCTATCATGTATAGAGGGAAAAGGATAGTCATCAGGCTCTGTAGAATGAAGTGAAAATACTGGACAAGGAGAGTTAGATGTCTGAAAGAATCAGCATATATCTTACTCTCTGAAGACTTCCTTAGTAGGCCTAGCATAGAAATAAGTACAATATGGGAGCTGCTAATAAAAGAAAGACAAATGACAGCAAGTCTTCAACTGCAGCAGTCAAGAATGACAGGTAGCAGTAGCAGCACTAAACAGCAGGTTAGGTTTAAGGCTCCAAGTTCACCACAGAGACTTGTCCTATGGGTCCTAATGGATTAACATGTTGGTTCATGAATTACATAGTAATTGTGAGTTCAATCCCTCTGTACTTGGACTGAGTGGAAACGTGCCAGCAATAACTGAGCAGTACTAAAAATAAAAACTAGACAAGATTAAATAAAGGGTTCAGTTCAAAATTCCCTCTAGATTGATTGATATACAATAAGGCCAGAGAGCACAACAGTGATAACAAAGATAACATCGGTTGAACTAGCTTGTTCATTTATAAGTCTATCACACCAACCATCACAGTCCTGCATCAAGGTCAGAAGGTCATTAGGGTGGCATTTTGTGTCATAACATAGCTGGTCAATGGAGATGACTGCTGGGCAACCAACTTGTCTTGCTTCATAAATTAGGTGTCCAGAGCAGTAGATCACTTGCAAGTCCTTGTTTTGCTTGACAGCAGTGTCCTGCATAGTGCATTTTGCACTTGTAGAAATATCAGGCATGGGTCCATAGAGCTGTGATTTAGTTGTCTCTAAAAGATGTTAAGTATAGCTTTCAGCATCTCATTGTAGGTTTTCAGTTAATGTCCACTGGTGTTATACATTAGCACCACCTCTACAGTGGCCCAAAAGAATTTCTATTTAAGGTTGTCTGGCAGATCAGATTTCCAGATTACATCCATTTTATTTAAGGTGACCTAGGGTTTAGCTATGTGAATTTTCACATCCTTTTCAGTAGGATTTATTTCATTTCCTTGGTATGTAAAAGATTTGGCAGATTTTATTGATTTGCCTGCGACAGTTTGTATTGAGCCTTGATGGTTGAAGCCTATGAATTCAATTGTAAATAACAAGTTTGAAATTTGTTACTAAAGGCCTAGTTATGGTGCATCTCTCACTCAAAACTGGAGGTTTATGTCAAAACTCGTTCCACTGGGAGAAAAGATTTTTGGTTTGGGGTTGTAGTTGACTAAGAAATTCAAAGAAAAAAGTAGAGTTTAATAGGCTAAGTAATTTGGTTTCGAAAATGAATCCTCCTCATATATTTTTCTTTACTCGGGTCTTTTTACAATTAATACATAATTTGGCAGAGATTCATGTTATAATGAGCTTATGGTTGCAAAGGAAAGGAACAAACAAGGATTGAAATTTCAACGTGTATTGGTCCAAATTCAGAATATATACATAGTTGTGTGAAAAATGGCAAAAATTGTTCACACGTAGTTCCTTTGTTGCTGTTGGTAAGGAAAGCGATTAGATGTAAGGATGTTGTTGGTAGTGCTTGGAGTTGACCGATTTCTTGCTTGGTTGTCAAGGTCATGATTGGTGTCAGGAAAGAGGCATGGAGTGGAATAGTGAAGTCAAGTGTAATGCTGTTGATGGGATTTGACATATACCTTTCTTCAGGGTGAAAACTGACATCTGTGAGGTGTTTAATGGGCTTGCAGTTTTGTGATGCCGAGATGTTGAAGCCAAACTACCTTGTAAGGTGCACTTATAGGAGTGGATGTAGGTCATGGTGGTGACAGTGAGGGAGGCTTGGAGTGGTTTGGTTTGGTTTGTTTTATGGCATATCAACCTCAATGGGTTATTTAATGCTGACAACATTTTTATTTCTGATATGTTTTTCTTCAAAAATCTATTTCTGCGAATATTTTTCCTTGAAGAAATCTATAGCTGGTAATATTTTTTTCAAAGAATGTATAGCTGTTTGTATTACTGATACTTTTTTTTTTATTATTGCTGATAATAATTTTTCCTTCAAAAATTATTGCTGGTAATATTTTTTTTTATTACAAAGTATTTCTGGTATTAAAACCTATTTCTACACAAGTTTGGGTGTCAACTATTTTCCCATAACTGGGACCCTAACAGGTGCTACCACCCCGGGTCAGGGTGTACCTGGGAACACCAGCAATTAAGAGGTGGTTCCACAATCCTCAAAACCTCCTGATCAGAGGCCTTGCTGTTGAATGTAGTTTATAGTCTTACCCAGGATGCGGATGTAGTTTATCGTTATACCCAGGATGGGGAGGCCTGGAGTGGATAGTGAAGGTTAAGTGAGTGGAATGTCTGTGTTGGATTCTGGTTGAATGTCGTATCAACAAAAAAGGGTCATGGTGGTGATGATGAAGTAGGCCTGGAGCTGGATTGGGAAGATGTTGAGGTGTTAGAAAACATGGTGACATTGGGAGCTTGGTGGTGTTGAAGCTGGCCCATCAGCTGCATTCAGCATATGAAAAGTTAGATGAAATTAGTGAAGCTTGAGCAAAGCCACAGTTGTGACAAGGGAAGCGACCATGACCGTAACAGTGCTTCAATATCAACAGTTGGCCTCTCAGCTTGCTACAGTATTTGGTCATTTATGAGGCGTTTTCTTTTCAGCAAATCTGGTTGCACCCAGGGTAATTTTGTGGGCTGCAGGAATGTTCGTGGCTATTGTATTTTATTGCAGGGATTTGTTTTGGGGACTGGATGTAAAGCTCAGAGCCCCCATGCAGAAAACGATTTTTTTATTTTGTGTTTTGCTTTCTTAGTGTTCACATCCAGCCGACATGTAGTGTGAATCAGAAAGAGATCTAATTGCAGTAGAGTATAACATTCAAATCCATTACAAGGTTAACAAGGGTGTATGAAATGTTATATTACATTTTAATCTTTGAATTAATTATCTACATTAAAACAGTTTTAATGAAACAAAAACCATATTAGAACTGTAGTGGGCCATGCGGTGGTGTGTGAATGTGTGAAGAGAAGATGAGTTATCTCTAGGTTATGGCTTCAGCTGGCTGGTCCAGCTACATAAGAATGTTGGACTTTAATGGAGTCCAAAGAAAGCAAACAAGACCGATATACATGTATGCGAACAAATATATATTAATGACAAACAGGTTAAAACACGAGTTACAAATACATTGAAGACATGAATAAAATGTTACAGTCTGTATGGAAAGTTGTGTGTGTGTTGAGTTGAATGTCCGTACGGGGTGAATTTTGTTTTAGCGTGTTCCCAGAATATGGGAAATGCTGGTTGTGTATAAGAGTTCACATATCGGAAATTTTAAGAGAAAGTTTTGTATACCTCGCCGCACGTGCGAGGTTTCAGCCCGCGACCGAAATAGAGATAGTTGCTCGCACGTGCGCGTAAGCAGAGAAAAGAGAGAAAGAGGCGAAATGTCAGCCAGTATTTATACTCCCGGGAGAGAGAGACCCCTGTTGACGGGTTAAGGAAATGAGGAGGAGCTAACTGCGACAGAACTATGAATCATGAAAGTAACTTTTTTATTTTATTGATTAGAAATAATGTAACTATTGTTATGCAAGTTTTTTTATGATTATATTTTATTGGTCCTGACCTGGCATCTCAGCATCAATCACTTTCCCATCATCATAAAGTAGCTTTCCTGTGCATTTTCTATAAATATTTTATGATAATTGCTCTTATGAACTTTCCTTTATGGTATGTAGACTTTATGAATTTAAGAGCAGTACTAGATGTAATGAATAGTGGCTCGGATTGAGGAATCGGAGAGTCGAGTCCAAATTCCAGTTGAATTCATTACATTCACTAACATGCTAACACCCTTGGGAAAGGTATGAATCCTCTTCTCCCCAACCAGCTATGGGTAAATAGCAGAACAGGCCGGGTTCTCTAGCCTTGGAAGGCAACAGGTCTACCGCAGAAAAAAATGGCAACCTACTGCAGGAAAAAATCTGCCTCATCAGTCATGTATTGAAAGATGGCACATAACTGAATAGAGTGGCAGAAAAGTTTGACACTATTAAAGTGTCCCAAGTCGTGGTTGGAAGGAATGTGACATAGGATTAAGAAAGAACTAAAGCATTAGAAGGGCTGCAATGTGGAAATTATTGAAGTGAAAACATTGCAATATGAGGTCAGGAAAATAATTATGAAGCCTGATTTCCCTGACAATGCATGAAATTATTTAAAAGCCAAAATATAAAACAATGAGACTTGAAATTGGTTGTTTTGGAAAATAAGATTTCATAGTTATTTGTTAAACGTAGATAAATTCCTTTAACCGATTTGAAATTGTTTTTGGTTCGATAAGAACAACCAGTTCTCACAAGCAATGTTTGAGTTGTTTGAAAATGTAAACAATTGGTGATTGTTTTGAAAATTAACAAAAGAATCTGTCGAGACTAAGAAATTATTGTTTGGAGAAAAGGAAGGATTTCTAAAAGCAGAGTGAATTATTTGCTGGTGTGTAATAAATTTTTATATACACAAATTAATTTGTAAACAATAATTGTGGAGTAACAAAGGAATGTAAAAACAAAAGTTATATTGTTTTAAATAGTTGACCCATTATCAAGTGTTGTCAATCCCAGGTCAAGGAAAATGAATATTAATGCATCTGGAGGCAGGGTCAGAGTTATATGAGATGCATATAAACCGTATGCCACTTGAAGCAGGGAGAGTTGGGGTGAAGAGTCGGAGCAGTCACATTCGCAGTTGAGTGAGGAGCGATCCAAGGGCATTCAAGCCTGGTGATGGGTCGGAGACACCAGAAGAAGCCACATACCCTGCTATTGAAGAGTATTGCTAATGTTGAACAGAGAAGAGAATTGTTGACATGGAGAATCAATGACTGAAATTTCTGACCAACATAATTCTGCATTGTAATGGCTAGCCCACTCCAAGTGTAAAACAGAAGATCCCTTGTTACTAGATTCCACAGGAAGGGTTAATTTTGTGTAACAACCATAATATAAACCAAAATGAAAATTAACACATTGACTTTATTTGTGGTTTATTATAATTTGCATTCCACCAGCAGAGGTATCTCTCGATTCAATGCTTAAGTGCGGTTGAAAGTTTGATCTTCACTACACTGTGATCAGTCAATCACAACGTGGGACAGAGTAGATGAAGAAACGAAGCAGTCAACAGATAACCATCATTTTACCAGTATTGACCAGTGTGCAAAAGACCCCAGATCGTGTCGGGTTATAAAGTCTCTTCATTTAACAGTTGAAATGGCTACATGTAACTGTAAGTTCTATGCTAACAGTTTCTTCTAGTGCACTTCTCAATTGTGGAACTCTCTTCTGGCTTCTGAGTCAAGTTGACCTTCAAAAATTTAAATGCAATGTCAGTTGTTATCTTCTGTCTTCTTAATTCTTGTTCTTTTATTTTTTCTCTCATTAATAGTGTTTTTTTTTCTCATATTCTCTAACACTCAGTAACCTTTTGTGTCTTAGTGACTTCATTGCCTTGCTTGAGGTTAAATTATTAAAAAAGAAAGTACAAATATCATATCTGCTTTTATTTGATGTATTTTAACAGTAAATTAAACTTCTGCATGCTTTTTATACCTTTTAGAAAGAAAAACACAAGTTACTCAAAGAAAATTAAATTGTATCATCAATATATTTGTTGTTATAGAGAAAAATATTAAATTAACTTTAAAGGAGCCAACCATGGTTGGAATCCTCGAGTCAATGCGAATGATCCTTTCTTTAGCTGCATAGTATCTGCTTCAACAGGGCTACATACAGTTTTGAATTCAGAGTTTTCCTTCTCCTAGACTAGTTGCCACCCAAGGCTATAGAACTCAGTCTGTCCTACTATTTACCCATAGCTGCAGCTTTCCCAAGAGTATTAGCATGTAAGTGAATGTAATGAACTCGACTGGAATTCTAACTTGGCTTTCTGATTCCTCAGTTTGAGCTACAATCCATTACTCTACCATGTTTCCTCAAATGAACTTTATATAACCAATATTAACATTTTTAAATAAAGTTTGCAGTGTTAAAAACAGAATCAAAGAAAATTTCTTCAAGAGAAAAGTCTGTTAAAAATTAAACATAACAAAACCTTATTAAGCAATAACTTTCTTAGGACAGACTTTGCAACATTTTCAATAAGAAGGAATTAGAAAAAATAAGATTAATAAACTATTTCTTTAAATCAAGTAAAATTTAAATGTTACATTTTGGTATAAGAATCATGGTAAATTTCAACAAATTTCTTTAATTCGTTAGAAACAGAAATACAGATTACGTAAAAATAAATAAAGTTGATTCTTCATATTTACATTATTCAGACTGTTGTTCTCATCTTTATTGCCAAATCCACGACATTTCAGCCATTGTGAGCTCCAGCCTCCTTCAGGTGATATTTCTTGTTTTTTTTCATCCGAACCCTTTATTTAATCCAGGGGGATAGATTGTTCTAATTTCATGTGCCATGTCTTTGGATATCTCAGTTTGAAGTTAATTCCCCTTGATAATTCAACTCTCCAAGTTTTTGTTCCCTCTGCTGTAGACAGGTATTGAATTCACAACTCTTGTCACTTTTTGGATCAATCAACCAACAATTTTCTCCACTGGCCCATATGTCCTTGGGGAGTAAATAAAGGGTTTGGTTCAAAATTTCAACGTATATCACTTGAAGAAGGCTGGAGCGTACACCGATTAAAATGTTGTGAATATGACAATAAAGATGAGGACAACAGTTTAAATAGTGTGAATAGTTACAATACCTCATCTCAGAAATATAGACAGATGTTGATTATTCATATACTTGCTTTTATGAATAAAAATTTCAGAAAAGAATAATTAAGTTTAAGCGAAAAATGTTAAATTAACTTAACAAGTAACAAGGACAAATTTCCTGAATTACATTTTTTAAGTGATTTTTTTTCACAAAAAATTGTTTTTTTTGCAATGAAATCATAAAATAATATAAAAATAAAATAAATAAATTTTATACTTTTTTTAAAATTAAATCGGCTAAAATTATCCCAAAAACAAAAAGGTTAAAATCTCTTAATCAAACCCAAACTGAAACTAAAAATCTTTGATTCCAGGGGAATGACAAGACTTGAGATAGGGTTCCAATCTGTATATTTATAGAGGGACCAATTTTCCATTTGAAATTTTCCTTAATTCCATTTTAGATTTGAGAGAATTCCATTTGTTTCCCCCGTTTTCAGTCTAGATTTGTTTTTGCTTCATTATAATATTTAGTGAGAAAGTGTAACAATATATAAATATTATTAAAACAAGAAAATAAAAGGAAAATGCAAAATTTTTACTTGCTGGAATATCCATCCATTGGATAAGTTGCTCCAGCTTGATAGGCTTTTGTATCTCATACTTCAATCCTTAATCTAACTTGATGAGTTTATGGGACAGCCCTTGCAAAGTATGTTACAATCCTAATTAAGAATTAAGTGAAAGTGGCAAAACCTACAAAAAGGTCACCCCACAAAGTCATCTAGAGAAAAAAAAAAGCTATGTTATTGTTTTTGGTCACTTAATTGAAATTATTAAAAAACATTTTTGAAAAAAAAAGTTTAATTTATCAAATTTGGCTTTCTGAAATGACAAACTGACACCCACCTCCATCATGATGTGTGATAGGAAAAAGAGAAGATAAAACAAAAAAGATAGAATTTTTGCACCCCCCCACTAATTTTTTTTTCCAATTAAAATCAAGCCAAACTTCGTAAAACTTGATTCCTAAATACTGTAAACTAGGGAGACAGTAGGAAAGGGGATGTATTAAAACATTACAGACTTTATCCTTTGATATCTGTCAAATGATAGAGTTAGGAAAGGCAAGCAGTAACAAGTACAAATGGTAGTTGGCAAATCTGTTAGAAAAAGATATTCCATTTCAAAATTGCAATTTCTGTTTCAAGTAAGCCATTCTGTTTTTCTGTCTGTTTTCATGGAAAATAAGCCTCTCTAATGGTTCCGATGATTGCAAAATACTTCCCCCTCCCCACTTCATAGGCAGAAACACACAAATGCACGCAGGGATTTCTTCCCTGCTAATAAAATAGGCCAGTTCTCGGTTTCATACGAGTCAGTCCCAGTCTATCTTGTCTTGAAGTCAGAATGCTATGTTCACTTATCTGAATTTGCTCTTGTGTGTCGTCAACCCCAATTCTTAGTTTGTGAACTTTTTGCCATATTACATTTGTTTTACCTGATTACTGTTAATTTGCCTTGCATACAATGTTTGCTTGCTTACATTATATTATTTTTTCTTGCCCTATTCTTTTCTTTTTATTGTAATTGTTTATTTCAAACTTTGTCAATTCTGTTTGTGGGACAGTTCTGCCATTTATTTACATTTAACCATGGCTGCTCACTCTACAGTAATAAAACCTAAACATATGAAAATTAATTTATACATTTTCTTTGTTCTTGAGAATTGACAACAAAAAATAATAAACACTATTTATTTGTTTATTATATTGTCTATTTACACTATATATTATATTGTTTACTGGAATGGTTGACAAAACATTGAATCAATTGGCAATTAGCCAAACTTTACAAAATAGCAAATAATAAGGATTTCCTGACAGTTGGTTTACATATTTTAATAAATGTTTATAAATTTATGAATAAAAAATTGTTTTCACATCAAAACTTTGTTTATTTTGTTAGTGTTGATTAACAGTCCCCTTTGTGGTCCCAATTTTTTGTCGTGATTTACATCCATAGCTTTTCTATATTTGGATATGACCTCAATTTAGCAAAGGTTTAAAATCAGGGTTTTCTTTCCCCTAGATGGACCACCTTCCTGGGCTGTCAAGCTCCAATTACCTGAAGCAGCTGGTTATGAGGCACCAGTTGCCTGCCTTTGCCTATTCTCTGGCTTGAAGTTGGACAGTTGTCAGAGGATATTTGAGACACATGCCACAGAAGCCTTTTATAAGAAGTGGGATCTTGTCCCTATTATCACCCTTGGCTATCATAACCTTTGGAGCATATATAATGTACATAAATAAACATTATATATATCATGTGTTTTATAAATTCTTGAAAAAATCACCATCTTTATTACTATAAAAGTTTGTGAACGTTGCTTGTGTGTTTGCCAGAAGTCATATATAGAGAGTGGTGAAAGAAAGATATGAATTTATTATCATGTAGGAAACAGGGGAGAGAAGGAAATGGAGAAAAATACATGCTCTCTCCACCTTCCCGTGATTGTGTGCATGCTTATTTATATTTCAGCTTTCTTTAAACAAACAATATTTTAAATATTTTCATTTCAACTTTCTTCAAACAGACAATTTTTTTAATGTTGAAAGCAACTTCAATAACTGCAAATAAATGTACCTTTAAAATATCTCTACTTTCACAAACTCTTCATGAAACTAAATGTAAACAGTAGTATAACAAGGTTGACCCAATGGGTCACTGCTGGTCTAGTAATGTTGTTCTATTACTGTCCTCTCTTCTTAATAGTATTTTTTTCATATTTCCCAACACTTAGAAACACCTTGCATCCTAGTGGCTTTATTGCCTTGCTTAGGGTGAAATGATTAAAAAAAAATGAAGAAAACTAAGAACAGAAGGGTATTACATGGTATGAGCATATTTTGTTTTGGTTTCTGTAAGGGGGATTAATTTACAATGAATTTATATCGCCAACTGGACCATTGTCTATTATAAAATTAAAAACAAAAATTGATGTTATGATCTAGAGTGGTTAATAGATTGTAATACAAAAAAAAAAAAACAATTTTGCAAAAATGTTTATTTCTGGAAGGCATGTGTTTCTGTAGAAACATTAATGGTTCATTTTAGCAAAATGAATTCAAAGAGAATTAAAAGTAAATGTTTGGTACCACTACACAATATGATGCCATATCTTTCCTGTGCCTTTTCTATAAATATTTTTTTGGTAATTGTTTGGATGTACTTTCCACTATGCTACCTATTAACTTTAGAGTTTACAATTCAAGTGCAGTACTAGATTGGCAGCTAGGTCTCATCATTTTACAGTTAAAACGGCTAGAGGTAACCATAAGTTTGATGCTAACAGTTTTTTTTTTTTGCATTTCTCACTTGTGGAACTTGCCTCCAGCTTTCCTGTCAATTTTGATCTTCAAAAATTTAAATGCAATGTGAATCGTTATCATCTGTTTTCTTAATTCCTGTTCTTTTAATGTTCTCTCTCTCTCTTTAATAATGTTTTTATTTCATATTCTCTCAAAGTAACAACTTGCGTCTTAGTGGCTTTATTGTCTTGCTTGGGGTGAAATTATTAAAATAGAAAACAATAGAAGTATAAAAAATGAATTAATTACGAAAATAGTTAAAGGATAAGTTTTTAGTTTTTTACTCATTTATTTTCTTTTCTTACATATTTGCTATAAAATATTTAACTGTACCCAAAGAGACCTTTTTAATTATTGATTTTAAAATTTATTAAACTAAAGAAAGTGCTATTCACAGCTATTCTAATAAAAAGAAAATAAACAAATCGGAACGTTAGATAAAGAAGACTTATTGAATTTAAGTGTTACTGTTAATTGAGCCTTCACAGAATTATTGTGTTATGTCCTTTTTGAACTTTCTAACAAAAAATAATCTAACAGTAGTAAAAACGAAAAAATAAATAATATATTAAATTTTTATTTTTAATTCTTCCAAACATTTGAAAACGACATTATGTTTCGACTCTTTCTTCATCTTTGGTCCACCCGCTGGCGCAAGAAAAACAAATTTTTTTTTTTAACCAAAGTTTCGAACGTGCTAAAAGAAAAAAAAAAAAAAATTATAATAATAATAAAAGAATCAAAAAATACTTTGGTCTTTCCTCTTCTTAATAATAACAAACATTTTGATGATAAAACTTTGTTTTGATCAAGTTTGGGGCCTTTTTTCATCATGGTATGCTTTTTCGGTTGTTGGGTGACCGCGAATTGCAAAATCGCACTGAAAAAGTAATTTTTTTAAAAAATAAATATATTTGAATTTGATGTAGATTTTTTCTTTCAAATTTGAAAGAAAATATGTTTGATTAAAAAAAAGTCATAATTTAAGCTGCAAGCGTGCACCAATACCCAAAAAATGTTGTGTTTTTGAATTGTTTCTGGTCAAGACGAATTTTCAGTTTATTAACAGCCGATATTACATAATTTATTATTATTATTTATTTATTACTGAAATAGCATCTTCAGAGATTTTCTTTATATAACTGTACAAAGATTTTCGCATACCCCCGCCAAATTTCAGGGTTGCAATCACAATTTCACATAATCGAAACGGGACGGGGTGAAACCGATTAAAAAAAATAGTGTAACCAGGATATAAGAGAGATTTTCTCTGGTCCCAAATTAGAGCCTGTGTTAATGTATATACAATAGACCAATCCCGGATATAAGAGAAACCTGGATATAAGATACTTCTTCTCCGGTCCCGACAACTCTCTTATATCTGGGTTACACTGTATCTCCATAAAGTTTTCTAAAATTATGACCTAATCAACATAAAATTTATTCACTAATGAATATATACTAAGAATTTAATTTAAATCGGATAATTCCTCGATTTTTGGTAAATTTAAAAAAAAATAAAAAACTGAATATTGTTTTTTCAAGTGTGCACAGTGCACCCATTTTTTTTGTTAAAGTAAAAACCAAAAAATCTGAATAAAAAAATATTCAAATGATGTAGGTGCAAAGAGTTTAATAAATAAGCTTTTAAAATACCTAATTGAAGATTATTTTTAAATTCAATAGAAGAAAAATAAAATATTTTAAAATATTTAATTTTAAATTTTTAAACTCTTTCGCTTCGTGGATAAAAAATATCTTTATCTGTAAATAAGTTGTTTTTATTTAAAAACAAATAAAATAACAGGTTATACTTACTTCTTTTGGTTTTCTTTCATGTGCGCTTTTGCAACATTAATGAAAAAGGAGAAACAGTATAATTTTAAACTTATTTTTTTCTAAATCAGCTGTCGCAGTAATTTCGAAAAGCGAAACTCAAGGGAGATAATTCATTGCTACCACATCTTGATTGATATTTCTGCTATGAATTTAGAGATTCCTGATAAAATACAAAGAATAATCTGCAATGTTATTGGTCATGACCTGACATCTCAAATTCAGTCACTTCCAATTAGTATAACGTAGCTTCCCTGTGCCTTTTCTACAAATACTTTCATGGTAATTGTTCTGATGATTTTTCCTCTGTGGTACCAAGACTTTATGAATTTAAATTCAGTACTAGATTGGTAGCAAGGTCTCATCATTTTACAGTTCAAATGGCTAGATGCAACCACAAGTTTAATGCTAACAGTTTCTTCTCTCGCACTTCTCATTTGTGGAAATATCTTCCAGCTTCTTGCTTCTCAATCAACTTTGATCTTTGTAGTAGTAAAAAAACAAAAAACAAAAAAACTGTCAACTTAAAGTGGCAACAAATGTCCGCAATAGATTTCTTCCATCTCTCGACCGCAACACTTGTAGCCAAATTGCAGTTAAAACGATAGTTCAACAATCAATGTAGAAATGACAAAATGGGGGTTACACGTCCAACCTTCACTTCTCACCAGCAAAGACGCGTCTGTGTTTCCCCACAAAAAAACGGCTCGCTCTACACAGCCAAGGCCCGACCATAATTTACATACGAATCACTAGACAACGAGATTTTACATTAGGCGTCAGAGACCACCTATCATAAAAAATGGGCGCCGCCATTTTGATTCTTTCCTCGTTCGTCTAGTATTTCATTTTTCCAGGAACTGTTGCTACATTTGTGTAAGCGTCCACTATTCTGCTTACATATTACGCATGCCACTCGTTGGCTCTTCGGTCCACTACACTCCCCCGTGATCTGGTGATCACATAGGTAACAATCCAGAGTGGGTCTCTTCCGTCTAGTGCTCCTTCGCGGTAATGGTACCTCCTGTACTTCCTCCTCCTCGGACGACTCACCTGTTGCATACGCGTTGCTTAAATGTAGTGTCAGTCATTATCTATTGTTTTCTTAATTCCTGTTCTTTTATTGTTCTCGCTGCTTAATAGTGTCTTTTCTTCTCATTCTCTCAGTAACCCATTACGACTTAGTGGCTTTATTGACTTGCTAAGGACACACAGAGTAATGGATAGCGGCTCGGATTGAGGAATCGGAGAGCTGAGTTCAAATTCCAGTCAAATCCATTACTTTCACTTACATGCTAATACCCTTGGGAAAGATATAAATCCTCTTCTTCTTCTCCCCGTCTATGGGGAAATAGCAGATCAAAATTCTATAGCCTTGGATGGCAACTGGTCTACAGCAGAAAGAAATGGCAACCTCGTCAGTTATGTACCAAAAGATACATGATCACCTAAGTGATCATGCGTGGCACATAACTGAATGAAAAAAAGATGTCTTCCAATTCTAGCTCTTGAACAGGGTTGACAGTGCAATGTTGAAGTTTCACTTTTCTTAGAAAATCAACATTGCACTCAGTGTAAAAACTGGGGTTTGATGTGTTAAGTACTGACACCAAAAATTAGATTCATAGATTTTACTAATTTTTGAGCATTTAATTTTAAATATAGTCTGAAAAAAATGTACAGAAATACCTAATTTAAGCAGGTTTTGTTTACAAACTGACTTCAAAACTTTACTATTTCAAGAAGAAAGTCAAATAAAGTTAATATCTTTTGTATTAGATACATTGAATGGAAAATATATTCAAACCAGAATACTAATTATGAATACATACATGGAAAATATTAATTTTTTTTTCTGTATTTGATAAGTAAGAACTAAAAAATAGTAAAAGATAAACAAAAATGGCTACACAATGAATAAGATTTGTTGGATCATTTGTTAGATCATAATTAATAAAAACAAAAAATAGATAAAAGTGTATATAACACTATAATATGGCTGGGCACAAATTATGAGACAAAATGTTTTAAATTTGCATTGTTTATTAAAAATCACACTAAAACTACGGCACTATATAACATATTACATCATAATACAGCTAAATTGTTCAGCATAATTCCTCCTTGAAGTAAATGAAGGTCTTATTTGATGCCATAATGATTTAGTTATAATGTGCCTGTGCCATGCATCTTGCCCATATACAATTTGTGAAGCTTCAGTAAATTACAAATTTTGCAAGGCTGAAATTCCAGTGCAACAATTTTTTGAAAATAAACATAATATTTAAACTCGTTTCCCACAAAAATGGTAATGATTAAGAAAAAAAAATTTTGTGTCCTTATTTATCATGTGAAACCCCCAACTTTCAAATTGAGTCCCATACCAAGGCCTGACCTGCTCTATTGACCATAACCGCTGCTGTCTGTCCATCATACATTGCAATGAATTTAAGTCTACCAGGGATGGACAAAAGGGAACTGTAACGATTTTGAAGAAAAACTGTAAAAATTCATATAAATTAAGATTTGGTAAAATGAACAAATTAAAATTATACATTAATTGAACTGGGATGTGCAGGTGGTGTATGGATAACAGCATGAAATTGGAAATTGGAGAGCAGAGTTCCAATTTAATTCAAGGTTATTATATTCACTTATGTGCAAATAACATTGGGAAAGGTATGAATCCGCATCTTCTCCCCAGCTATGGGTTAATTAACAGAACTTGTATCAGTAAATAATTAGTATCTCCCCAAAAATTCTTACAATCTAAAAATATTTTCTGGCTTTAAATAACCTGCAAAATGTTGATAAGTTGTAAGAAAACAAATCAATCAATAAATAAAATTTCTTTTTAATCAAATTATTAATAAGATATGATATACCTATAAAGTGGATACCAATTTTATCCCTTGTTTCCTGTTTAGGATTGGGTTTCAGGTGCCTTCTAAAGTCTTTTCCTTCTCTTTTAGATTTTGGTGGCATTTCCACCTTGCTTTGGGTGGTGCCACTTACTGCACAACACTACCTTGAGTGGCTCTTGGATCTTGTACAGGTTAAATGTCATTGTAATTTAAAATAAAATTTAATTCACTTATAATTTATGAAGAAAGATAAAAATTATACAGCATTTAAAATGTCAAATTATTAATGTGCTTCACACTTAAATCCTTATGAACATGCAGAGCTAAAAAGTTTTATATTATAGTTTTATTTACATTCAGACTAATGTCCTCATCTTTGTTGTTATTGTTATAATCTTTCTAAAATCAGATCATCTTCTGATTCATGTTATACAAATTTCCACCACTGGCTGGATGTGAACGTTCCGAAGCCCAACACTGAACTAAAACTTCTGTCAAGTGCACATTGGCTCTGCACACACCTTCCGCTTTCCTCACTTTTAGAGAATCCAGTCAATTAATCTTTAAGTTTACTAACAGACTTTAAATATTTAAAATAGGAATATCAAGCATATTGTTATAATCTTCCTAAAATCTGATCATCTTCTGATTCATGTTACACAAATTTCCACCACTGGCTGGACGTGAACGCTCCAAAGCCCAAGACTGAACTAAAAATTTTGTCAAGTGCACATCGGCTCTGCACACACCTTCCACTTTCCTCACACATCCAAAAAAAGAAAATAACATACAAGCCAAATTTTTTACCCAATAACACCCATTCCTATATAAAGAAATGAAATAAAAATTAGAGCAGATCTGAGCCTCGGAAAAGGACATGAAAGGGATATCTTGCCAGTCGGTCAGCACAACATCCAGGGTTCACACACTCATCGGAACACTGCCTCCACATCTGCCCTCCCATCTCCAAAGACAACTCACCAAAGGCCATCGCTGCAGTAAGTCATGACTCACCCTACCTCTCCTACCGTATGCCTCTGTGGATGACTTATTTCTTTCTTTCAACAAGAGACATTCACATCATTTCACCATTGTTGTATTTTTTGTTTATACAATTATTTATTTCTTAAACCCCTGTTGTTTCTTCATTGTTCTGCCACCATACGCTTAATATAACATTTTTAGCACAGTCTTGTTGAGTCTTCTTCAGGTATTTGTCAATCTGTGTAGGCTTCAAGGAATTTCAAACTGAACACTCTATTTAATCTATAGGTAGGGCCGGCTCAAGGTAACGGCAACTCAGGCAGTTGTTCAGGCCACCATGTGTTTGGGATCTGCCAAAACTAAAACTAAAAAAAAACATACTTGCAGTCATCCACAACTCAAGACAGATTAAATTATTTGGCTATTTTGTTAATAGAAAATGATCTTGTAAATAAGATAGGTGTAGAAAGTAGCACAAAAAGATTTGCAGATCTAAAGGCTACAAAAATGTTATTCGACATTTTCAGTTTAGCTCCTTGTGAAAATTAAAAAAATATATATTTGTAAGGGCGCCAATGTTCAGCTTGCCTGGGGTGCTAATAACTATCACTGTCTATGGGGTAAATCTTTGTCAAGAGATATCTCATCTTGTTCTTTTGAATACTGGTTTGTTATTGCTCTCCCTATAGGGATATTATCCTTAACTAAACTAAAGAAAATTTTATTGAACAGGAGACTATTTCTTGCAAACATCACATCTTACAAGCAGTAGCAATCTGTAGAAACAACAACAACCCATGAGAACTGCCTACGCACATAGAGTCACCACCCATGCCTAAAAAGCTACAGTCTATAGAGACAGACACCTATAAAACAGCAGAAACATCATGTCTAGTTAGAAGTCTGAATCAACCAGTCAAGGGTCAAACACAGGATACTCAATGGAAGAACTTTTGGCAATGTTTAACCTCTGTGCCCGCAAAAAAATTGTGTGTAATGGGATTAATTTAGCTAATAGGTAATTAACATAAAGAGATCTATAACTATAGCTCACGGGCAACTTTGAGTCAGTGTACATTATCTACAGCTACTAGGTTTGATCATCATAACAAAATGGTGTCACCTGACGGAGCTCTGTTAACCCATTAACTGCCAAATTTTTTAATGCTCATTTTTGGCCCAGACAGGTATCTTAGGAGTTTATTTATTCCTTATATTTAATTTCAGTAGTTACCATTGTCGTTTTTATAGAAACTAGACCATCAAATATATATGTGTATAAAACATCAAAAAATAATATTGATTAGAAATAATAACAAAATACTTTTCAAAATAGTCATTATTTTTCTACTTGTGAAATGTAAAATTACAACAGAAAGTATCTTCTTGAGGCTAATAATAAAAACTTTAAAGGCTAAGTGTTGTAAAATAAACCTCTGCAAATGCAATGTATGTAAGCAATTCAATGTAAATATAAGGAATAACATGTAGTGAGTTTAATTTTAACAGATCCCCAAATGGGGGTCATGGCAGGTAATGGGTTAAACACAGAAAAATCTGAAAATGTAAAGACGTGCCAGAATAAAAAAGTTATGAGATGACCAAACACCTGAAGGACAGAAAGAAATCACAGATCTTTTTTGGCTACTGCAGGATGCAAAGACATTAGGCAGATTTCATTAATGACTTACCTGTCTGAAATTGTAAACTTGACATTTAAGGAAGTCAAAGAAATAATATTGAGAAATATTCACCCAAAGATAAGATTGGTCATAGCTGAACGAACCAAATTCTTTGCATTGAGACAAGAATTTGGGGAGCCTATAAGAAAATATCTAAGAAGGTTGAGAGATACTAGCAGATATTGTGAATTTCATGAACTAGGACAACAAAGAATAAGCACAGAGGAAGAATTAATTCAACTCCAATTGGTAGAAGGACTGTACAACACTTCTAATAAAGTAAAAATTTTAGAATGGTTACAGACAAATCAAATGATTTTTGAAGCTTATATTGACTTCATACAAGAGGTGTTAACGGAAAATTTAATACAAATGAAAACCAACCTGAGCTTATGGACACATGTAATAAAAAGAACAATGATAAAATGCAGAAATTCAACTATAAATGTGAATCAAGGGAAGTGAAATGTCTAGCATGAGGACAGACATGTAATAAGTGCCAAAAAAATCACTTTCAAGTCATATGTAGATGGCGTGTTACCAATGTAAAAACTTTTTAAATAATACACAATGATGTAAAAAGTCAAACAAACGTTTTTTCAATAGAAAGGAGAAACAAGAACACCTTCATGAATATTAAATTAAATTGTGTAGACTTAAAAGATTGCAAGTTGACATTGGAAGTGAAGTGACACTTATTCCGAAGAATTTTTTGGAACAATTATCAAAACCAAAATTAAAGAAAAGATTAGTAAGATGTAGACAGTTTGATGGAACATGTGTAAAAATATCAGGTTTCTTTCAAGGTACTTTTGAAACATTTACATTCACATTTCATTTACTCTCACATTTACATTCACTTTTCATTTACTCTCACATTTCATTTACTCTCACTATATAAATTCACAAAAACTGGTTGGGATTATCTCTTCCTCTTACATATTTTAGTAATTTGATAATTTTTTTATAAATTTTTGAATATAAAGATTTCTTTTCAAATTTATAAATAATAAACTTGCTGAGGGAGTCAATTATAGTCATTATACAGTAATAGTTGTGTCAAGAGAAAAACCATCTTTTTGACACTCCGTTTTTTATAATATATATATATATATATATATATATATTATAATATGTATAACATAATATATATTATATATATTATATATGTATAACATAATATATATTATATATATTATATATGTATAACATAATATATATTATATATGTATAACATAATATATATTATATATGTATAACATAATATATATTATATATGTATAACATAATATATATTATATATGTATAACATAATATATATTATATATATAACATAATATATATTATATATGTATAACATAATATATATTATATATATAACATATATTATATAATATATACATTAAATAAAATATATAATATTACATTATATAATATATTATATATCATAAAATATATAATATATTGTATAATATATAGTATATTAAATTTATATATATATATATATATATATATATATATATATATAATAGTAGAGCTGGCCACATGTATTTGAGGATACCCGTCTACTAGAGTGGTTAGCTAATCCCTATTACAGATACATGCTCAGGTTCATTTGTGTTTATTCAACACTCACAGAGCCCACCTGTGGTTTATACTGCAACTATGCTGAGCAGACCTTAGTTACAGTTTCTGGGAAAGTGTGTATTATCTACTGTGATCAACAATTTGAACAAGGCCAGCACGCTCAAGCTCTCAGACATGATGACTTGTAACTTCATGCTGACAAATCAGCCATGAGATTTGAACTCGGGTCTCATATAATATTATAGCTAGACTTTATGAATTTAAGCGCATTACTAGACTGACAGCAAGGTTTCATCATTTTAATGGTTTCTTCTATTGCATTTCTTGCTTGTTCAACTCTCTTCCAACTTCTTGCTTCACAGTCAAATTTGATCTTCAAAAATTTAAATGCAGTGTCAATCATTATCTTGTGTCTTTAATTGTCTTCTCTCCTTAATAGCATATTTTTCTCATATTCACTAACATGCAGTAATCACTTGTATCCTAGTAGCTTTATTGTCTTTCTTGGGGTGAAATCATAGCCAGTGTTATTATAGGAAATGTAACTGATTAACTTTAGAAGTGGAGGCAGCACCTCCCATTCCACCCATATAGGTGGGGTAGTTATAATCCCCGACAGCTAGGGCATCCCATCATGATTAACCAAGAAAACTGGGCAATTTTTATCAATCATCTCTTTTAGGGACCCCCGACAAAGCTATTGTGTCACATTCTGTTACACTGAGTGTTAAAAAATCACTACCAAACTGACAGCAGCAGTAATGTGAATTGCAGATTGGTGTTCATCATCCATTTGAAAATTAAAAAGAAGTTAAAAAAAAAAAACAATTTTCATTTCTTGCAATAAATAAACAAATAAAAACAAATTATTATACTTGTTATGTTTTCGGGTTGAGTTTTATCTTAAGGTTGCTGAATCATCATGAAAAAAGAAAAATCATTCTTAATTATCTCCCTTGAATTTTCACTCTTGAGAAAGCATTTTGCTTCAATTGCAAACGGCGAGCGATTTTAAATTTAATTAAACCAGAAAACATTAGTTTATTTTAAATTTTACTTTCCTTTTTCCTCATGTTGAATTATCCTAAGGAAAACGAATCAGACGAAAGAAAACATAAAGTAAGTTTTCTTGTTATTTTTAATAAATAAAAATACGTGTTTTTGAATGTTTTTTTCTTACTAAAAAGAATTAAATATAACGAAAATATATTTATCTTCTGTTGAATCTCTAATCTAAGTTATCTAAAATTTAAAAAAATTATTTTGCATCAGTTGCAAATGACGGCTATTATAAAATTTAATAAATTAACCAGAAAGCATTTAAATTTAATGTTTTATTATGTTTTTGTTACATTGTCGTAAAAGAAAAAAACAAAGTAAATTTCAATATCTTTCTAAAAAAATATACAACGTATTTGGGGAAATATTTTTTTTGAATTCACGGATAATTATTAAATATTTTTAATAATCATACGAAAATATCGTATCTCCTATTGAACCTCTTTTTTTTAAACTAACAACCGACTTTATTTTTTCTTCTGAAAACTTATGAAAAAAAAATATAACATTCCATTGTGTGGATTTTAATTTTGAAATCAACAAAAAAAAGATAAGATAAGATAAGATTTTTAACTACATTTCCCTCTATATTTTCATTAGAAAAGATCTTGCATCAATCGCAAATGACGGCTGGTTTTTTTAATTTTAATTCAGCCAGAAAATAGTTTATTAAGTTTTAAAATTTACAATTTCTACGCTTTTCAGAAGTCAAACAAAAGCAGCAAATTATCGTCCTCTTAATTCCTTTGTTTATAAATAAAATAAATTAATAAAATCCGAAGTTGCAGAAATCCCTTGGGTCATGACCCTATTGTGGGAGTGCAAATGATGAGGCGTTGTTCTTGGTTTTATTATCTTTATCTTTAATTATACGTCCTCAACATGTTAAATTAATATTCATGTGCAACATCACATGAAAACAAAATAAAATGTGAACTGCTTGTGGTGTGCATGCAACAAGATATAACAATTACATTTATATAAATTAATGATTGATTTTTTTATCAAACAGAATTGATTCATATTATTCACAGAACATTGTATGTATTAAATGCAAAGAAAGAAATGGTTTTAGTCTTCTTATCTGTATGAAGTGACATTTTTCTTGTGGGCTCATTTAACAAAAAAACACGTCTTTCGGGTCCAACAGTTGGTGGAAGAGACTTTGTATTTTGCGCCAAAATTGTCTTTCTGATGCATTATGGGAATTTTACGTCCCTTCGTTTACTATAATGTAACAAAGCAGGGGACACAACTCCTGCTTCTTATTTCTGAATCATTACAACCCTATACAAGACAAGGTAGTAAATATATACATTTTGTTTGCAAAAATTCTGATGTTAAGTGACATACAATGTTTATATTTTTCTTTTTTTTTTTTAAATTTTTTACTAATGTTCATCTAATACAAGGGCCAAGAGCCACTCAAGATACAGGGTTACTGTGTGGAACTGTATGAGCATAAAAAAGGGCAAGAGGTGAAGTTAACAAGGAACTTCTTTTCAAAAGACCGGAGAAGAGTATGAACCTAACAATAGGTGAACATATCTACTCCTATTGAGAGAAAAAAAATAACTAGAGAATAACATTTCAGATTTCAGGCAAAGACATTAGAAGTATGGAGTTGAAATAGACTTTAGAAGGAACCAGAAACCCAGTCCTAAACAGAGAACATGGGATAAGCCTCTACTCTTGTTCAAAAGACATGGAAGGTGTGTGAACCTTTACATTGATAATACTCTCCTGAGTAGATAGATACAGTATTTACATTAGTCGGACTATTGTCCTCGTCTTTGTCGCCATATTTGTCACAACTTTTCGGCCGTTGTATGCTCCGGCCTTCTTCAGGTGGTTGGAATTTCGAACCGAACCCTTTATTTCGATCACTGGGGTAGACTGTTCTTGTTCCACGAGCCATGTTTGATGGATGTCAGTTATCAGTTATCTCCTGCTAATTTTCCCTGTGAAAGTTTTCCACTGCCTTAACCGGGTATTGAACTCACACTCTTTGGGTCTGTCACTGGATCTAACCAATGCCTTTATCCACTGTGCCATGTGTCCTTGAATTTCTAAGTATTATAAACCTAATGTTTTTCAGCATTCATTTTTTACCAGTACTCATATTGCAATTTTGAAGAAGGTCAGAGCGTACAACAGCCGAAACGTTGTGACAAATATGGCGACAAAGATGAGGACAATAGTCCGACTAATGTAAATACTGTACATAATACCTCATCTCAGAAATATAGACAGACTAGATAGATACGATACAACACAATAGTTGCACACATTGTAATATTTTTTAATTGCAATGTGTGGAACTATTTTTTTTAAAAAGCTTACTCCACTTATCGCAGACTGCGCATCAATATGAGATAATATTTTCACATTTATTTTATGAGCCTACTCTTCCATGCTGGCTCAAGACATATTGGAAAAAAGTGTTTGAAGATTTTCTCGCAGTAGGTTACCAATTCTTTTTGCAGTAGACTGGTTGCCAACCAATGCTATAGAACTCAGTCTCTCCTATTCAACTCATAGCTGGAGGGAGAAGAGATGGATTCATGTCTTTTCCAAGGGTATTTGTGCATAAATGAATATAATGAACTTACATGCCACCACAACACACATCTTATTGTATCTTCTAAACTGGAGTTTCCAGGGATTTTGTCAGTGTCCTTGTCTGTACCTTTTTTGGTCATACACAGCACTCCAACTGTTAAAGGTATAGCACTAGTTTTAATGTGAGACTTATTTTAATTTCAATTTCAAGATCCTTGTATTTATTTTGTCATATTTAACAGATATATATTTATTTGATGGCACTGCCATATCCATATCCATATTTTATTTTTTATTTTGTTTTTAATTACAATGTCTGATCTATTAGCCTTTATATGTCTGTCAGTATTGTTGCGGGAATGGAAAGTATTAATGTTTCGTGCCTCCTGGTGCATTTGTCCTGTAAACAGTATTTGGTAGACTCACATGAGTTCAGGTTAAAAAAAGACACAAAACCTGGAATTCAAACAACAGTAAATGTATTACTGAAGGAAAAAGAAAGAAACAAAGTTGAAGTTATGAACAGTTCAGTACAATCTTCAGCCTGTGTATCTGAAGTACTTACATGCCTTGTGTGTATTAGAGCAAAAAGAAATGTCTTGCCGTTCTGAATGTCAGAGGGAAAAGAGGAAGAGCTTTTCAAATATCATGCTGCCTATGATTACCATTAGGGGTGGTAATCCAATAGTAAGAAGGGTAAAGTCTTAAAGAATCATGACCTTGTGGTTTTATGACTGTTTCAGGATGATGTTGATACCATTTTTCAACATGTAGTATACTGTAATACTGACATACCTTCTAGTGAATAAACTCCCCAATCTCATGTTAGTCTTTGTATTTCTTCAGTGTTGGACAGCCAAACTCTAAGTGGTTAATAGTCTCAACATTTATTGTTATTGGTCTTTTTGTATAGTTTAAGCTTACAGACACATCACATTGAAATGGCAGTATCCATACGATCACCAAAGTTAAGAAACATCAAGCCTGGTCAGTAGTTACATGGGTAGTTGATTGGGAATACCAGGTGCTATAAGCTAGGATGCGCAGGTGGTGTAATGCATCACACTTGTTAATCAGAGAGCCAAGTTCCAATTCCTACTGGGTTCGTTATATTCACTTGCAGGCATATACCCATGGGAAAGGTATGAATCTACTACTTCTCTCCCCGGGTATGGGTTAATTAGTAAGGGTATTTTTCAGTGAACCCACATCACTATCAAATGTGACACAAAATCAGTTTAAAGTGGGTTTAATGGTATGCCATAAAAAATTGTGCAAGCTCCCTCAGTATTTCCGCTTTTGGGATGCCTCAGGCACTGGGCAATAAACCCAGTCTCCTCCTGAAGGAGAGATACTGCTTGGTGGGGGAGAAGGCCTCCTGGGGCTTGTGCTTTTGCCTGCAGCAGGTAAATAGTAAGATGTGTATCATTAAACCATTATTATCTCCAAAAAATAGAAAAATTCTTACAATCTAAAAATATTTCCTGGCTTTAAATAACCTGCAAAAGTGTTGATAAGCAGTAGAAAATAAATCAGTCAAATTTTGCACAATTTATTGGTTATTATTAACCAGTTTTGCACCTATGTAGCATGATATTGAATGGTATCAAGCTGCATCTGGCAGCTTTAGGTGTTTAGTACTTTTCCAATTGTTCATATGTTGTATTATGGAAAACAGGGCTTCTACAACACATAAAAACTCACTGGTGAGTTTAATGTTTTCAAGCAATAGGCCAAATTCTATAACACTGTTCCTAATGCTCTGAATACAATAGGCATAATCTATACAAGTGGTTCTCAACTGGGGTTCATATGGATCCTGGGGGTCCATGTAACATTACTGAGGTCCACAGGGTTCATTTTAAAATGGGTGTCCTGGGTATGACAATTAACTACATCCAGCAGCAAGGCCCCTGATCTGGAGGTTTTGAGGAGCATGGAACCACCTCTTAATTGCTGTTGTTCGCAAGTCCAATCTGACAGAGTCCCAACCATGGGAAAATAGTTAACCCCCATACTAGGGTCAAAAGAGTATGAAGGTATAAAATACATTTTTATAGTAAAAATACCAGCAATACATTTTCATAGTAAAAAGATTAACAGAAATTCATTTTTGTAAAAAATCAAAATTACCTGCAATACAGTTTTGTAAAAGAAATTACTAATGCTCCCAAGAAAATTAAATTTTGGCATTAAATGACCCATAAGGAGTTGATATGCCACTAAAATGGTTTATTATGAGTTATTTTACTAGTGTACATAAATGTTCCATAGAATTTATTTGTTTAGTGTTTACAAGTTTATATTCATTAAATTACTTTTACTTCAAAATAAGGCATATACTATTAATATTTCTACAATACAATGCCTAAACTTATAAGCTTTTTTGTTATCCATTGAACAGTTATGGGAGTCCACCAAAAAAAAATTATGAGTAAAAGTTGTTCATGGGTAAAAAAAGTGTTGAGAACCACTGATCTCTACCTTTTGGCAATTCCATATTCACTTGATTTTCTCCTTATAATCATCAGTTTTCAGTCCTTCTTTCTCGACTACTCCACTATTAAATGAACAAGCAGTGTCAGGGAACAAATTCCATTTCCTCTGCTGACAAGATCTGTATTCAGGTTTGCAGGGCTGAATTAACCATTAAGTAAAATAAGCACATGCTTAGGTCATCAGGGGAAGGGGACACCACAGAAATTATTATGATATGGCATTGTTGTACATGTCTAAAGAAATAAGTCGAATATGATTAACATTTGAATCTGTTGGGTGCCAATACAAACAGGGAGATGACTGACCCATAGTGGATCTTTATTGTGATTCTGATTGGTTAGTAAGGGAATGGCTAAGGGAGATAATGAGGTTTGTATTTACTCAATAAATCACATCTCTCCACTTGAATAAATTAGTATTACTAATTAACTTTATGGGATTTACTGTTTCTGAACTACCCTCATGACTGTTTGACATTATTCTGGCCATATGTTTATGTGAGTCTGTAACATGCTGGTTTATTGATTATGAAATTCATTTTTCAAATTTGAAAATAAATTTCAGCAAACTTGGACCTTTGTGCCCGCAAGAAAATGGAGTGTCAAAAGGACACTTTTTCCTTTGACACTGCTATTATTTTAACTACCTTCACTCCCATGGCAATGTTTATTTTTTTAAAAAGCAATGATTAGAATTTTAATACAACCTAAACATATGAAAGTGAGTTTTTACATATTCTTCTTGAGAATGGACAACAAAAATAATAAATACTATTTATTTATTAGATTGTTTATTTACTCTATTTATTATATAATTTATCGGAATGGTTGGCAAAACATCAGCTAATTGCCAATCAATTTGAACTTTATAAAATGGTAAATATTAAGGATTTACTTATAGTTGGTTCACATGTTTTAATAATTCAGTAAATGTTTATAAAGTTATGGATAAAAAATTGTCTCTGTATTTATTTCTTTATAAATTGGTAAATGATAAATATTGCATTGCATTAGTTTTAATTGTATTATTTTTTAGAATGTTTTAAATATAAAATTATTCTTGTAAATAAACAATCTAATAAACAATGTTTAAGATTTTTGTTGTAAATTCTCAAGAGCAAAAAAAATGAATAAATTTACTTTCATAACTTTTTAAAACAATAAGCATTAACGAGGTGTGAAGGTAGTTAAGATAATAGCAGTGTCAACGGAAAAACTGCTCTTTTGACACTTTTTTTTTGTGGGCAGAAAGGTCTATGTTTGCCTAAATTTCCTCTTGTATTTTTAATGGGACTTTTGAAGTAACTTTTAAAATCATATGCAGTCTTTCTGATATATTTTAAATTAATCTAGGGGGATTTTTGTATGTATTTCTTTTCTATTTACATAAAATTTCTAATGTTCATTGATTATTAAAATATTATTCACTGCTACACTTGAACCGATGTTACCTCAATTATAGTTTGCAATATTAAAGCATATTTGCTTTGAGTGAATACAAACTATTTAGTTAGCTGAAGTGCCAAAAAATTAGAACAGCAGTATACTAGATTCTTTCACTCTCTCCCACTTGAAAAAGTGGTCAGATGATGTTTGTGTGATATAATAAAGAAGTACTGTAAAATGCCACAGAAATTATCTAACACTGATGTTTGACAACACTAGAAAAATGAGGATTCCATGTCACAACAGTGCTTGATTTTTCTCATACAACAATAATTTAAGGTATACCAGGAATATGTGAATTCTGAAAAGACATCAGCAGCAAGGTGTCCACAGGTGATGCAAGAACAGTAACCACCAACCAAAGAGGTCATTGCATCAGATTATATCTCAATTCAAGGCTAGTGCTGCTCAAGTCATTAATCAACACATTACAGAGCATACTGTAGAGTGGTAGCAAATGTCCATAGATCGAAACTATACCCTGCTAAGAGCCCAAAAAGTCTTATGCTATTTGAAAAGTACAGAAACACATTGTTTAGTGTTTAATAAATCTAGTAAGCCCTTAATTTTAAAAGGCTTTTGTGATGCTGACTGGGGGAATTCAAAAGGCCATCACAGTATTACAGGGTACAGTTTTCAATTATCATCAAACAGTTCAATGATTTTGTGGAAAACGAGAAAGCAACCTATAGTAGCATTGTCAACATGCATAACTGGCTACAATACAAGAAGCAAAATTCCTTATTCAATTATTAAACACCATGATTAATTCAACTAAAAATTATTGCACTCATTCATTAGATTAGTGGTGAGGTGTTGGTTGCAATCTACAGTGGCAATGATTGTAAAACACTTTCCCCTCCCCAATTTATAAGCAGAAGCATACAAATTCATGCTGGAATTTCTTCCAAGCCAATAAAATAGGGCAGTTCTAGGTTTCAGAATGTCTTGTCTTGAGGTCAGAATGCTATGTTTGCTTATTTGAATTTGCTTTTGTGTGTCAACTCCAATTCTTAGTTTGTGAACTTTTTGCCTTATTTCTGTTAATTTGCCTGGCATATATTTGCTTGCTTTTATACTATTTTTGTCCATTTCTTTTTTGTTATTGCTTATTGCAAACTTTGTCAATTCTGTTTATTAGGCAGTTCTACTATTTGTTTACATTTAACCATGGCCACTCAGTGGTATTATTTTTGCCCTGTTATTTTCTTTTGATATTGTAAACTTTGTCAATTCTGTTTCTTGAGCATTTCTGTCAATTACATTTAACCATAGCCAATTACTGTACAAATTTCATTCAAATATTTGCATGTGCATATGTACATTTTAATTCTATGACAGATCTAATAATATTTTTACACTGTGTAAAAATGACAAGATTTTTTTTTTCCATAAAGTTCAATAAAATCTTATAATTATCTGTTTTTTTTTAGGGTTTAAGAAAATTAATTTTTTGTCTCTAACTTTATGATTCTATTGGTCTGTCCAGGGTAGAGACTGTCCAGACTGAGTGGGAAAGAAATGTATTGTTCTAATATCTTATTTCAAAACAAGTCAAATTATGTGCATGTGTGTGCTTGCATACACATTAAATGGCACAAAGACATGTAAGTCACTATACGTCCACATATACATTACATATGCAAAATCACACACATTGTTATGGACAGAGAATCAGCTCTTCTTTTGTAATATAGATTTCTGGTAAAAAGAAGTAATTTAACATGTGTTTTTTTTCCTGAGAAAAAGCACTTTATTACATTTAAATGCTCTTTTCACAATACAAAATTTATGATAGTTCTGTTTTCCAAGACTAATTGCACAAACTCATGAAAGTTGTCATCAAATATTTGTAAAAATTTACATGTGTTGAACATAAGCAAATGATATATCAAACTGTGAGGATGCTCCAAAAGTAATATCTCCAATTTATCTCCATGGAAACCACAACAGATACAGAAAGCACAATAAAACCATTTGATAGAACCAGTTCTTGAGATAGAAAAAGATTATTTTTCCACATAGTCACCAACGTTGTCTATGTATTAGGTCATCCCATAAGTTCTGTCCGAATTTTAACTTTTTGTTAAAATGAACGAAATTTAAAGAGTATTTTATAATGTCTAATGGAGCTGAACATTATTTTTATGTTTAGATACATTTAAACTGATCAAATTTTATTTCAGAGAACAATAAAATAAAATTTTGTTTGATTAAAACCCTGCTAACATGGAAGTACCCAAGAATCATTTGAGGTACATAATGATTTATGAGTTCAAGAAAGGAAACTCAGCAGCCGAAGCAGCTAGAAACATTCACTCAGTTTATGGAGAGGAATGTGTGAATGAAAGAACTTGCAGAAGATGGTTTGCAAAATTCAGAGGTGGAGATTTCACCCTTGAAGATGAAGATTGAACCGGACGTCCAGTTGAGTTTGATGAAAAGCTTCTTGAAGCAGCCCTTGAAGAAAATCCTGCTTTATCAGTTGAGGAATTGGCAGTGGTTCTCAGTTCAAACCATACAACTGTTCATCGTCATCTTCAACAACTTGGAAAAGTTCCTAAACTTGGAAAATGGGTGCCTCATGAATTGTCTGAAAACAACCTCAAATCCTGAGTTGACATCTGCTCTTCACTCCATTATCGCTAACTTGTTTCACCTTTTTTGGATAGACTTGTGACTGGTGATGAAAAATGGATCTTTTATCAAAATGTTAAGCGTCGTAGACAGTGGCTTGGTAAAGGGGAAGGACCCCAGCCACAGCTGAGAAGGGAACTTCATGGGCAAAAGGTTCTTCTTTCAATCTGGTGGAATTGCCAAGGAATAATCCACTTTGAATTCTTACCACCTAATGCAACAATTAATGCTCAAATATACTGTCAGCAATTAGAGCGTTTGAACCAAGCTTTGAGGAAAAAAAGATCTGCTCTAGTGAATCGAAAACGGGTGATGTTTCATCAGGACAATGCGCAACCACACACAGCAAGAATCATTTCACAAAAGATCAGTTGGGAGAAAATTCCTCATCCACCTTATTCTCCCGACCTTGCTCCTTCAGACTACCATTTGTTTCATAGCTTACAGAATAATTTGGAAGAAACAGCTTTTGTAACACAGGAAGATGTTAAAACTGACATTTGTGAGTTCTTCGAATCAAAGCCAAAATAATTTTACAGTAATGGAATTAGTAAGCTTGTTAATAGATGGAAGGAAGTCATAGATAATCAGGGAAAATACATTGTTGATTGAATCTGTAATTAAATGTAACATTTGGTCACTTGTTTCAAAATTCAAAATTCGGACAGAACTTATGGGATGACCTGATATTTGCTCAACAATGAAAAAAGACTGTGCTTCACTCGTAAGAATCTATAACAGTGGAGGCAATCCACTTCTTCACTGAAATATATTACTCATCACCTGTGTTCTCATCCACTGTTTGGTTTCTGCAAGCATTCAGCAAGCATCTAGGAACATCATTGGGTACAATTTATTGTACTTGGAGGAATTCAATAACGTACTTCTGCTTCATGCACACTTTCATGTCAGACGCTATTTTGCCAAATTGACTTTGAGCTGCTATATGTAACTAGGAAAAAGAAGATTCTGTGTTATTGACAGGAAGGTTATACCACCACCATTGACTTGTGATGTCATTGGCTCAAAATATGATGATTTACTTTTTCTTAGTAAACCTCATAAGGATATTGTGCTGGTCAAAAAGCAATTATGTCCATTTTGACATACCTTACTGTTAAGTAGGGAAATGTCATGTATGCAGATTACAATCAGATGAAGCTAGATACAAATAACTGAAGCAGTTACTTCTGCTTCCATTTTATTACTGAAAATACAACAGTAAGAATATATTATGTACACTGTTTATATTCTTTTATTATTTTTGTTATGTTTTGGCTGTTGTGCCCTCTGACCTTCCTCAGGTGTATATATTGATCTGGGTAGCCTAGAGGGAATTAAACCATTCTTATTCCACTGCTCATATCTAGGGATATCATCTAGTTCTTATTTTTATTTAGTACTGTTCAGTTATTACTCACTCCAGGGACCACAACCACTATGTCACCAAATTCACAAATCCAAGTCAGGCAGTGTGTATTTTCTGTATTTAAATTATATGAGTATGTGCTGAACAGATCTTGGCCCAACTGACTTTTCCATAAGAAGTTATTTTGAATGAAGTGTCATTAAAGAAATTTCAGAATGTTCCAAATGTGTTGAACTGCAAAGTGAATATTTGTGGAATAGTATGAATATTTCACAAACTTGGACCTTTGTACCGCAAAAAACCGGAGTGTCAAAAGTGGTTTTCACCTTGACACTGCTATTATTTTAACTACCTTCACTCCACGGCAATGTTTATTGCTTTAAAAAGCAATGATTAGAATTGTAATAAACATATGATGAAAGTGAATTTATACATTTTTTCTTGAGAATATTAAACACTATTAGATTGTTTATTTTCAAGAATAATTTTATATTTACAACATTCTAAAAACAAATACAATCTGGATAAATGGTATAATCATTCATATGTTGGAGAGAGAATCATTGATGATGAAACTGTAAAGATGGCAAACCTGGACAAACATGCCTGCAACAAGACAGTGTAAAAAGGATTATTTTTCCCACGACACCGCTTTTTTAACTACCTTCACTCCTTGGCAATATTTATTGTTTTAAAAAGCTATGATTAGAATTTTAGTAAAACCGAAACATATAATAAAAGTGAATTTATACATTTTATTTTGTTCTTGAGAATTTACAACAAAATTATTAGATTGTTTATTTATGCTATTGTTTATTGGAATGATTGGCAAATCATCAGCTAATTACCAATTGATTCAAACTTTATAAAATGGTAAATAATAAGGATTTCCTTACAGTTGGTTCACATATTTTAATAATTTAGTAAATGTTTATAAGTTTATGAATAAAAAATTGTTTTGATATTTATTTCTTTATAAATTGCTAAAGGATAAATATTGCATTTCATTAATTTTAATAGTATTTGTTTTTAGAATTTTCTAAATATTAATTTATTTTTGTAAGTAAACAATCTAGTAAACAAAAATTGTTTAATAAATGTATAAATTCACTTTCATCATATATTTAGGTTTTATTCCAATTCTAATCATAGCTTTTTAAATCAATAAGCATTGCCAAAGAGTGAAGATAGTTAAAATAAGAGCAGTGTCAAGGGAAAAACTGTCCTTTTGACATTGTCTTATTTGCCGTCTTTTTACATTTTCATCATCACTGATTCTCTCTGAAGCATATGTATGATTATACCATTTATCCAAATTGTATTAGTTTTTACAATGCTGTAAATATAAAATTATTCTTGAAAGTAAACAATCTTATTGTGTTTAATATTTTTGCTGTAAATTCTCAAGAAAAAATGTATAAATTCAGTTTCATCAGATGTTTAGGTTTTATTACAATTCTAATTATTGCTTTTCTAAAACAATAAACATTACTGAGGAGTGAAGGAAGTTAAAATAAAGGCTGTGTCAAGGTGAAAACCATCCTTTAGACACTCTGTTATTTTGCAGGCATGAACGTTCAAGTTTGCCAAATATTTTTATGGTTAAACTTGGTTAGGTCAACAACTTTTCAACACTCCTTTCGTATTCTATAAGTTGTACAATTGCAAATTATATATGAGATTCCTATGTTCTTTAATAAAAATTTTCCTTTATTAACAGATATCAACTGTCATGGAGAACAAGAATTTTCAAATTTAAAAACCCACATTCTGAAGAGAACAATCTTGTAAAATATATAATCTGTATTTTGACAGAATTCACATTGAAATCAACACATACAAGTGCACAACAAAGAGACACATGTTTTTGAAGAGTAAACCAGAGAGTAAACATATGCTCATCTACTATTCAGATGAGTATTTTCACATAGTTAAAAACTGAAAAGATACATGTTAACTTATACCAAATATAAACCATTTTCTTGTAAAGTGTGTGGATCAGCATTTTTAGAAAAGTCCCTTTCCAAAAGACACATGTGAGTATACAGGAGAGAAATATTTTTTCTCATCAAGAATTTGAATCAACATTTTTAGTGAGTTTAAAATTAAAAAATCACATGCAATCACACACAGGAGAGAAACCATTTTCTTGTCAAGTCTGTGGATCAACATTTTCACACAGTTCTCATTTGAAAAGACACCTGCAAATACACACTGGTGATAAACCATTTCCATGTAAAGTGTGTGGATCAGCATTTGCAGAGAATTCTGGTTTAAAAAAACACATGAGAATACATACAGGAGAGAAACCATTTACTTGTGAATTGTGTAGATCAGCATTTTCACAGAGTTCCAATTTAAAACAACACATGAGAATACATACAGGAGAAAAACCATTTTCTTGTGAAGTCTGTGGAACAGCATTTTCACAGAAGTCCACATTAAAAATCCACATGCGAATACATACAGGAGAAAAACCATTTTCTTGTCAAGTGTGTACATCTGCATTTTCAGAGAAGTCCAGTTTACAAAGCCACATGCGAATACACACTGGAGAGAAACCATTTTCTTGTCAAGTTTGTGGATCAGCATTTTCACAGAGATCCAGTTTAAGATTTCATATGCAAAAACACACAGGAGAGAAACCCTTTTCTTGTCAAGTATGTGAATCAAAATTTTCAGATAGTTCCAGCTTAAAACAGCACATGCGAAAACACACTGGAGAGAAACCATTTTCTTGTCAAGTATGTGGTTCAGCATTTTCTAAGAGTTCAAATCTGAAAAATCACATGCAGACACACACTGGAGTAAAGCCATTTCCTTGCCAACTATGTCCATCAGCATTTTCAGCAAGATCCACTTTAAGAAGGCATATACAAATGCATATGGGAGAGAAACCTTTTGCTTGTCAAGTTTGTGGATCAGGGTTTTCTGAGAATTCCAGTTTAAAACAACACATGAGAATACACACAGGTGAGAAACCATTTTCTTGTCAAGTGTGTGGATCAGCATTTGCAACAAGCTCCAATTTAAAAACTCACATGCGAGTACATACAGGAGAGAAACCATTTTCTTGTCAAGTGTGTACATCAGCATTTTCAGAGATGTCAACTTTACAAAACCACATGCGAATACACACAGGCGAAAAACCATTTTCTTGTCATGTATGTGGATCAGCATTTTCACATAGCTCCAGTTTAAAAATCCACATGCAAATACACACAGGAGGGAAACCATTTTCTTGTCAAGTTTGTGGATCAAAATTTTCAGATAAGTCTAAATTAAAAATACATATGCGAATACACACAGGAGAGAAACCATATTCTTGTCAAATATGTAGATCAGCATTTTCACAGAATTCAATTTTAAAAGTACACATGCGAACACACACTGGAGAGAAACCTTATTCATGCACAATATGTGGCTCAGCATTTACACAGAGGTCCCATTTAGAAAGACATAAGCAAAAACATACTGGAGAGAAATTACTTTCTTTTTAATTATGTTGATTTGTATTTTCACAAAATCTTTACTTGAAAAAGACAATTGTGTCAATTTGCAAGTTCATGCTTATGGTTTTGATTAATTTTAAAAATGCATATGAGTAGTATATAGAACAGCATTTTCATAGTTTGTAATTAATATTTTCAGATTCATATTTAGCATTTTCAAGTTTATATTTATAAATACACAAACTCACATGGGAAAGAAACCACACTTTTGAAAAGTTAACATTTTCAAAGAATTTTAGTTTGAAAATGCTAACTAATGTAATGCGTTCATCCTTGCCACTGATTATTTGACTCAGGCTACCTGGAGATTGCCTTTTTGGTCAGGGGCAATAGTTGTCTTAGTCACTGGCCCTTACTTGGGTTACTAGTAGTGGAAGTGTTCTTTTTGCTGCTAGACTCAAATGGAAATTGAAACAAAATTGCCCCACACCCTGTTCTGATTTATTAAACAATGAAGTCTCTCAACTCCAGTTAAAACATCTAGTGGGATTCTAGTCAAGAGATGATTACACACAAAAAAGGTTCTTTGAATTTCCTTTAAAATGACAAAACTGCTGTTTGTAAACATTAAATTTCCAACCACACTTTTATGTGTGGAATCTCTTGGGGATTGCAAATCCACTGAAAATACAGGGTGTTCACAAAAAATGGATACATATTTTGAAGCTTTCTCAAAAAAGAATTCAAGCAATTACAACCAACTATATCTCATTTAAATAATGCATAGGATGACAGTATTTATGCACGCTCTTGAGATTTTGTTGTTGCATGTATCAGATTGATGTCCATTATGATCCAGACATTGCTGACAATGTGACACAATGGCGTCACAAGCAGCAATCAACACTTTGATAGGACTTGGACGGCTGTGAAATCTTTTTATCACTCTTTCTTGCTTCATGGGGCTTGCTGATATCAGTTGCCTTCCAGAACCGTTCTTGTCCACATCATGAACTGTACCATCAGCTTCAAACATATCTCTAATTTGTGAGATTGTAAACCATGTAGGTGGGTCTGAATGAAACTCTTTTCAATACCAGTTTTGAATTTCAACTGCATTTCCATACCTCCAATAGCATTTCAGGATGAACTTCCTTTGTTCAAAGCTAAGCCTAGATGACATTAGTAATATTAACATGTAAATCTGAAAAGAAAATGAATTGACTTCAGCTATCCACTGTAAAATGTGTATAGATTTTTTAAGACACTCTATTACTATCTAAGCTTAATATATCATTAAAATAAGTTAGAGGCAATCACTATATATTGAACTCACTACATGACAGTAATAATGGTGGGTGACATAGCTTGTCGAATGTTTTTCTGTTACAGTACCTAAGTAGATATTTATGAAGCTTAACTTTGAAAGATTGGAAGAAGAACTCTCCCATTGTTTTTGGTGTATGATAGTCCGACAGCATGCTCTGCCTTTCATGGCCAGCTTGAGGCTCACACATCATTCCACATAGAGTGCAAGTAATAGCATCTCTTGTGAAAACTTATAACAGTGAAGTCATGTGATCAATATTTATTAGTGCATGTAATGGCTGAATGGTGATTTGAGGCAGGATCTTGTTGAGAATGGGAGAGAGAAAAATTTGGGGAAAAGGAGTGAGTGAAATTTGATATATGGAGAACAAGGACAAGGTAAAAATATAGATTTATATCAATAAAATCAGATGAGTGAGGGCCCTGAGAGGATTGGAACCTCAGACGACTTAATCAAAATAACAATAAAACTCAGAGCTTCTCAGGCACCTGCAAAGAGACAAATTGATGACAGGTATAAACCTCTACCATTGACTTGAGCTGTACATTGTAAAAGTGTGTATACATTTTTTAGACACCCTGTATTAGTGAGACAACCAAATGTATTTCTTGCATTTCCTAGGAAATTTGATTTGTAAAAAAAAATAATAAGACACATGCATGTGTTTGTTACAGTTTTGTTTGTAATCATTTCACCCAACCAAGGCAATAAAGCCACTAACATGCTAAGATTTACTGAGTGTTAGAGAATATGAGAAAAAATAACATTATTAAGGAGAGGAATTAAGATAACAGAAGATAACAATTGACATTGCATTTAAATTTTTTCAAAGTTGACTGGAAACCAGGAAGTCAGTAGAGTTCCACAGGTGAGATGTGCAATAAAAGAGACTGTGGGCATAAAACCTATGGTTACATCTAGTGATTTCAACTGTAAAATGATGTGATCTTGCTGTCAATTTAGTACTGCAATTAAATTTATAGAATCTAGTTAGCATAAAGGAACTTTCATCAGAACAATTACTATGAAAATATAGAAAATTCACAGAGAAGCTATGGTATGGCTGTTGGAAAGTGACTGCAAATCCCTGAGTTCAGGAATTGATCACTACAGGCAGTGGTTTCAATCTACCTATGACAGCACTCAACCCAAAGTTTCTTCCTCAGTCACCATCTTGCATACATTGAGAATCACCTGGTTCCTAACAAGACGTGTTATTTACATTCAGACTAATGTCCTTTTACTTTCTTATCACAATGTTTTGGTCATTGTGCCCTTTGGCCTTTTTCAAGAGTCTGTTGATTCAGGTAACCGTCAGGGAATTTGAATTATGGAGATGCATCGGTCTTGTGAGACCGTGGATCTGCGGCCAAAGAGATATTCCTTGGCTGCTGATGGTGCAGCATCTGTTATGGCTGTACAGGCCCACACAGATATGACAGTCTTGATTGCAATGAATGCTTGTGAGGATGCTTTCCCCTGATGTTGCTGTGCTGTTTTCTTTTCTTCGAGCACACTTCTCCCCAGTGCCAAGTGTTTTCTTTCCTTGCTCCACCCCATGGTGTAAATTGTGTTTCCAGTGTGGACAATCATTGGCGATATCTCCCCACCTCTCAATGTCCATGTCCATCACCCTCATGCTCCTTTTGCAGACATCCTTGAAGCAAAGATGGAGTTGCCCTATTGCCGGTGGCCAGTTCCCTGTAGAGAAGGACCTTCGGAATCCATAGACTATTGCTTCCTGTGTTTTGTTGTCATGGTAAGGTGAAGCATGTCTCTCCTCTCCACATCATCAATGATGTCCAAGCGAACAGTAGAGCCCAATACAATTTGGCACCAGCATCATCATAGGATTTGCTAGGACAAAGTTGAACATAGCATTGACTGTCTTAAGGACACTGGCTCAGGATTTACTTCCAAAGCCTTTCTCATGATTAGGTATGACCGCAAGGCAACGGAGGCTTAAAAATCAGAGTTTTCCTTCTCTATTGTTTAGAAACTTTTATTAAATCTACAGGAGTAAAGTATTTTCAATCTGCTGTCTAGGGACAGCAAAGCTTCAACAGCAGCAGCAGTAAGAAAGGAAGAGTGGCAAAAGGGGTCAAGCACAACAGCACTGGGCTAGACCGTACAGACTTTGACTAAGTGGAAACAGGTCACACAATAGCTAAGCAATACAAAAAACAATAAAATGAGATACAGACGGCATAACCATAACAGTCTACTTCCATAGATTAAATAAAGGTTTTCATTTTAAATTCCCGACAGATACCTCAAGAACACTAGAGAGCACAACACCCAAAATACTGGGATAATAACAAAAACGAAGGCCTTCATCTGAATATAAATAATGTTAACTCATCATTCCCAAAATTCAGACAGAAAGGTGATGCATTTGCAAAAATACATTAGCTATGAATACGTTCATTACTCTAAACCCAAATGGCCACCTGTTGACAGCCAAGAATTTTATTTGTAAAATGTTCTGAACCACAACTTCCATGGGTAATGATTTGGGGTGAATAGTATGCTTTTTGGCCTTTGGATAAATTCTAGTGACAACGTTGAAGCAATCCAAGCCAATTTGCCCTGCCAACCCACTGAGGTCAGTGGATGAGTTTAGAGATCCAGTTAAGAGTTGTTTAAGTAATCATTATGATAAACACAGCAGAACTACCTTAGATTAAATAAGTTGGGACATTTATTAAATCGATCATCTATTAATATATAACATTTTCATTGCTGCATTTTTATAGCATTGTTGCCTGGCTGTGCTAGCCTATTTGGGGGAAAATAGAAAAAATACTTTTTTTTTTGTTTCACCCCAAGCAAGGCAATAATGCCTCTAAGACGCAAAGGACTACTGGGTGTGAAAGAGAATGAAAAGACTTAGAAGGAACTGTAAACAGGAACAAGAGATAAACCTCTACTCTTGGTCAAAAGATCAGAGAGGAGTGCGAACCAGGCGATAGGCAAACCTATCTACTCCTGTTTAGGAAAAAAAAAGTAAATATGAAGAGTTAAAGAAAAACATTGCAAGTAAATATTTACACTAAAGTTTATGTTGAAATAACCAATTCTATGAAGAGATTAATTATACAAGGAAAAGAAGATTTAGATTGTTGTTGTTCCACATGCCATGCCCTTTTCTGGATATCTCAGTTTCAGTTATTTCCCTTTAGTAACTAAACTCTCCAAGTCTTTGTTCACATCTGCTGTAGCTCCTTGGGTCAAGTCACTGGATTACTTCAACCAACACTTTTATCCACTAGGCCAAATTCCAGTGTATATCACCTGAAGAGGGCCAGAGCATACAATGGCTGAAATGTTGTGAATATGACAATAAAGTTGAGGCCAACAGTCCAAACAATGTAAATAGTGTAAATAGCTACAATACCTCATCTCAGAAATATAGACAGAAATATTTCTATATATCAGGACACTGTTAAGCAAATGAATAACACAGTGGAAAAAATTCAATGTAACGCCTTTCAGCCATCTTGACAATGAAGTCCTTCTAGAAGATGAAACACGTTATGCAGAATTTTTTACACTTTGTCATTCATGTGCCTAACTTTTGTGATGTAAAAATTGTTTTAGAATATCCTCAACCTAAATATCTACACAAGAATTTCAATGAATTTGCTGAGGCTGACTAGTCCTGCTTTCTCAAGAGCTGTAATGACTAGCTCTAGTTTTTGGTAGTATGTTTCATTGTCAGCTCTTGCTATGACAATGTCATCTTGGATCACTGCAGTGTTTGGAATGTTGGCCATGATGGGGCAGAGCCAGGAGTTGAGCTCACCTAATGCTGGTAAAGTTCCCAAGGTGAGTCTTTTATATCGTATTAGGCGGTCTCCTGCGCGGAATACAGTCAGAGGTCTGGAATCTTCTGATAACTCAAGGTGATGGAGGACTGTTTTCAGGTCTAATTTACTGAATACAGATTTCCCAGTAAACATGGGAATAATGTCATCAACCCTGGGAATGGGGAGGTGGGTGTCCTGTAACTCTTTGTTACGGTTCCTTAGGTCTACTGTAATTCACATAGAGCCATCTGCTTTTGGCACAAGCACTGGGTTGGATAGCCATGTTACTGGCCCATGGTATGGTTTGATGTCATCGTCTGACTCCATTTTGCAGATCATTTCATCAAATCTGTCTTTTAGGTGGTATGGGATGGATCTTGGAGGTTGTATGACAGGTGATGCATTAGGCTTTATTTTATTAGGCTTCATCTTTCCCAAACCATGGAATACTGATGGGTGTTGTGTGATGATGTGGACAATGGAAGGTCTAACAGATTTTTTTAGTTCCGTAACATCATCGGTTGATGCCATTTCGGCTCTCATAGCCTTTTTTTTTAACTCCATACTGGGTGTTTTGAAGGTGATTATACCCAGTGATCCTGCAAGGTTGCTTGACACCAAATTAATAGATTTTCCCGACAGGTCATCGTCATCAACAACAATCCACGTTGATTCTTTTTTTTCTGTTTTTCCCGTGAACATATGCTGTGAATTCATCTTTAGGGGTGATCAATCTACTGCCGTATGGTTGGAGTTGGATGCACGTTTTAGTCTGATCTTGTAGGATACCTGACTTTTTAGGATTACATTAATTTCCGCACCTGTATTAATCATTTGACATCCTTCAAGTGTGATGTCGATGATGTTTAATTTTTGAATTTTGTGTTTGTCTTTAACCATGGTATCTCTGATGACTGTTAATGTGGAGACATCATTGTGATGTGCCAGGCATACGGATGAGAAGTGATCTTTTATGCCACAGATGTTGCAGAACCTGCCCCTTGCTCGACATCTTGGGCCACAATCACATTTTGGGTCGCCAGAGCCTATGCATCGCAGTTCAGATGTTGCCTCAGGATGTCGAAATTGTTTTTTCCATTGGTTGTGTGAGGAGTATTTTCCTTCTTGTTTCCCAATTTCATTAATTGTAACATCCTGGCTGTCAGAGTCTGATTTTGAGTCATAGACATGGATTTTGTTAAGGCCATCTGTGAGTGCAGTGGCTTCTTTATCGGTGTCGAGTTTTCTTACAGCTTCTTCAGTGGCCTCGATTTTTCGGGCTTGGGTAATGAGGGCGTTGAGCTCATTCTCTGATACTTCTGATAGAGGTACCAATTATAATTTGGTCCTGTATCGGTGTTTTGTGTATTTTTTCTTTTTCTGTACAGTTGGGGTTAGTACATTTAAAAGAGTTTGTTGGCATGTCATCTTATCTTATTAATAAAGTAGTCAATCTTTTCTCTGTGCTTTTGGCAGAGGCCATGAAACTGGTAATGGAGTAGCACTTGGTTCTGTGTGGGCCTGTACCAGTTGTCGAGTCTTTGCACCATAGTGTCAAAATCTGCTTAAGTTGGGCCAAATCCTGATTAAATTCACTTTTTAGATCCGTTTTTAACTGCTCACCTTGAAAAGTACACATTCTGAAGACTTTAGCTTTGTGTTGCTGTTGAACATGTTTGGAAGCTTCTTCCTTGAGTTCTCTAATACAGGCAATATGGTAGGATATTTCGCAGCCCTCAATGTAATTGTTAAAAGCCCAGTAGGTGTTCTCAAATAAGCTTGGGTCAAAAACATCCAGAAAAGTATATTTCGAGAAAGGTATTTTTTTTTGTTCTTGCCTCATTGTTGCCAGTTGAAAAAAATAGACAGTGATTATGGAATATGATTTTACATAGTTTTATTACTGAAGAAGCTGCCAGTACAAAATGGCTACTCCTCTTTCCCTCCTTCTTTATGGAAGTCCTCCCCTGTCTTTTTGTAACTTACTCAGGGAAAGTTCTTGGTGTAGGGGAGACAACTCCGAATGTCTTTTTGCTATGCAACAGAGGAGAAAATAGTGACGATTACCTATCAAGAATGATATAAACTCATAAAAAGTGTGATCAACGTTCATTTCCAGATGCAGACTAAAACAAATTCCTTTTTGCATTAACTACAACTGTATCACTGCCAAAGACTAAAATCCCCAAAGCCAATTGTAATATTCTAGATACCAAAAAGTATACAAAACAAGTTAATGAATAAAATAATAAAGTAAAATCTGGAAGGTTATAACTATAAATAAGCCTAGCCTATTTACATAGACACACTTCCTCCAAGCATTCAATGAGCATAAATAAGCAATCTAATAGTCATAACTGTAAATGACACTCAGCATTAGCTGTAAACAAAAGAAACTGGGAAGAGTTGGTTTCCTCTTTCTGTTAATCCTCTAGTGACCTACATATGCAGCCTTCTATATACAGCCTGAAAAGGAGTAGTTGCATTTTATCAAATCACATTGAAGCTTAAAACTAATGGTCATTATACAGGGTTGATTCCCCTGTCCACAGTCTCTCTCTCTCTCTGTACACACACACACACACACACATATATATTTATACATATATATATATATATATATATATATATATACATACATACATACATACATTACCATTTTGTGCATCTGAAAGACTTAATAAAGAAAATTTGCTCTCCAGCAGTATCTAAATCTGCATCCATTTAATATGCTCCCTGACAGGATTTGAACCTACATTCCCTTATATCGACTGCATGGGCTTGTAGACATAATTCACACTGTATAAAAATGTTAAAATATGGGGCATGAACACAAATGTGTATCCACAAAAATAATGCTTAGAGTAATATGTTTCAACATTTTTTTCATCTCATGACACATTTGAACATATAGTTAAATTTCCACGGCGCACAGATGATGATCAAAAACAGAGTAAAAAAAAAGAATCATACATTTTATGATTTATTTATTAACATAAAACAATTTATTATAATTTGTAATAAAATGGTAATAATTACAATTATTATAAAACCTTATATTTATTTATTTTTCTGTTTTTTATTTTAACATTTAATGAGATATCAGAGCTTGTCGTCTTTTTAGAATATATTTGCAAGGTCAAATTTTGTACAGGTTTACTCTGAAATCTTTTACAAATGATTCTAGCCATGATCGATTTTTGTTTTGAATATTGTTTATTGCAGAAATGTTTGCTTTTTATATATTACATATATATTTATTTATTTATAATGATGACATATGCATATAATCAATTTAAAGGAGTTTTAATTTTGACATATACACTTACTGTGTTTTGGACTTGTTTCCAAAATAATTTAATTAATGAACTTTAAAAAGTTTTGTGACACACCTATGATTCTCTCACAGCACACCAAGATGCCACATCACACCAGTTGAAAATCAAGGGTAATGAGATATATATGTAATGTCAGTTTGATATCTGAAGTGACCATCAGATTGTCAAGATAACAGTAATGATGGTGATGATAATAATAAGCAAAATGACTGATGTAACTCTACCAATATTTTTCAACCCTTTACATTTCATTGGTTTTATTGGGTTGATTACCAGTACAACCTTGTTTCTCCAGAAAAGTGACATAAATCAATACCCAGATCAATACCCAGCAGCAACTGTCTGCTTCATGTTTAAATGCAAGACATAGCCTGAAGATTGCATTTAAACAGGAAACAGTTGCTGCTGGGTGTTGATCTCAATGTCTACTTTTACATACACTCTAACCCTGATAATGAGCATTTTAACCCATGAATATAGCATATCATAACACTATTTTTTATCATATATATATATATATGTGATTTTATCATATATATATATAATTTTATTTCATTGTTTAATGATAATGTTATTAAGCTTATCAGACGATATGAAAAGAACTTACATAAAATATATAGACAACACTTATCTATATTATTTAATGAATATATATATATATATATATATATATATATATATAGCATACCATAAAACTGTATTTTAATCATATATATATATATATATATATATATATATATGATAAAAATATAGTTTTACGGCATGCTATATTCATAGGTTAAAGTTCTCATTATCAGGGATAGAGTGTATGTAAATATAAAAGTATATATATATATATACATGAAACGTATATCAATCTAACATGTTTCATTTTTATTAAAGCTTTGTCTGTTTTCTCTCAATCTCTGATAAAGCTTTTATAGAAGTGAAACATTAGATTGATATACGTTTCCTATTTCTTCTTCGTCATCATCCTGCCGGATTCCAATCGACATTTAATCTTTAACTCATATATATATATATATATACTTACATATGTGGGTGTACACACACATATATATATATATATATACATGTATATATATATATATATATACATGTATATATATATATATATATACATGTATATATATATACATGTATATATATATGTATATATATACAAGATAATCTCCCTTTTCTATTTTTGCTTTTATTCTTCAAATGTTTTGTGTCCCTCAATGCTGCTTCATATTCTTTTTTAATCACTTCAAAAATCTCCTTGAATGAGGAATTTCTTGATAATCTACAATCAATTGCAAAGTTTATTATTCAACATTCCATGTGATAAGGGCATAAGTTCGAAACAGTTTATGCTGGTGAATATTACTGTTTTTTATCATTATTTGCTCTGCATATTCAGTTTTCTGAGCTGTGCATTGAGCACTTTATTTTAAAATATCCACTTACTTTTGGTTTAACTCTTGTTAATGAGATGTTTTTATATATATATATATAAGTAATTGATTTGGGGATTTAGGCTAATTTTATAGTAATTCGTTGAGCCTACTTGGTTATTCGGGGACTCTGGATAACTCTGTATACTTGTATGGGTATCGGTGAATGGAAATGAGTGAGTAGTGGCGATATATCGAGTCTAGTTTATGTCTTCTTTGTCACCGAGTACTGTGGTACAGTTGGTATGACGTTCGCATTGTATCGAAGCGATCTGGGTTCAATTATCAGTAGTGGATGCGCACTGCTGATGAGTTCCAAATAGGACGAAATGGCCGTCCAGTGCTTTCTGCATTCTGTTGAGGATTCTAAGCTCAACGAATTACTATAAAATATATATATATATATATATATATATATATATATATATATATATAGGAATATATATATATATATAGGAAGTAATATCATAAACTGTTTGAAACATCCTATGAATTTTGAAATTAAAATGGTCAGTATCTTAATTACAATTTCAAAGAGTACATATATATATATATATATATATATATATATGTATATATTGAATATATATATATATATATATATATATATATATATATATTTTTTAAAAATATGATTCCTTCGCTACATAAGAGTTCTCATGTTTCAAAAACGAGAGCTGAAACCCTCAATATAATTATTAAAATTAAATTGAATTAAAGTATCAAGCCCTGTTTCATCCTCAACCGAAAAATTTTCGCTTGAGGATGAAACAGGGCTTGATACATTAATTCAATTATTTACCTAACGTGTTCTTTCCTATTTTTCTACATATCTGCACATACATATATATATATATATATATGGTACGACGGATAAAGTGATATCTCATTTTAACAGATATATTTACCAAAATTACACAAAAATATCTTGAAATACTAAAGAGTAAATTTATTCAATAAAATTGCCATCAACTTCAACCACGGCCTCCAGACAACTTCAGGATCTCCCGCATCTCTTCTGGATGGTCTCCCTGTTTAAGTTGGTGAATGCTGCCATAATCCTTGCCTTCAGTTCATCTTTGGTGTTACAAGGAGTTTTGTTGGTCTCTTACTCAACTGCACCTCACACATAATAATCAAGGCAGTTGAAATCTGGGGAGGTAGGTGGACAGATGTAAGGGGTGACGTGATCGCAGAAATTGTCTATTCTAACAGCCATGATTGGGTTCTCCTACTTTTGTGGCATGGTGCAGAGTACTGTTGCCAGACATAGAGTCTACCAGTAGCTACCCTGTTGACCCAGGGCAGCACTACCTCCTCAAGGCACTTGATGTAGCCCCCTGTGTCGAGTCTGAAGCCCTCACAACAAATTCAGAAGTTCTTTTCTTATCAGAACGATCAGAGTGAGTTTTTCAAATACCTTCGTAATCACCATTAGACTCATCCAACTCTTTCCGAATCCTCTGCACTTTCCTCAGATTGACACCCAAACGTTCTGAAATGTTGATATTGGACCTTCTGGTGGAGTGAATTATGTCATGGTGCTCTTTTTCTCACAGACATTGGCCAACTTGACCCTACTATACTGTGCAGTCGACAGAATCAAGAAAAAAGAGTGTGCATGTGCAAAATTAAAAGTATAAAATACTGACAATTTGCCCATTGCACCCTGTATGTATATAAAGTAGATATTGAAGTCAACACCCTGCAGCAACACTGTTTCATTGTTATGGCCTGACAATTGCATTTAAGCATGAAACAGAATGTTGCTGCTCGGTGTTGACCTCAATGTCCACCAAATAAATGGTCTTCATTCTTTTTTATACAAAGCTATCCCAAAATGCTGACAAAAACCACTTACTGTAAAATATGTGATACAAAGAGTTAAATATCGTACATTTATTGTCGTTCATGTCTGACTATAGTAGCTCCTTTACCCTGGTCTTGCTTCGCTATATGAAGTGCAAAAGGTCATCCACTATGTATGCTACTGAAAATCAACAAAATACCTTATATAAATGAAGAATTAATAGATTTTTTTCCTATCTCAGATTTGCATTCATCTTCATTTCACATCGCTGAGATATTGACTTTCTGGTGATAACCTGTTTGTCAGAATTACCAGTACATAATGCAAGGTGTCCCATGAGCTGAGGTATAGTGTAAGTGGTCATCAAAAATACATGATTTTTAACCTTTAAAAAAATTACCTGAGTATAGTATGAGCCCCTATTTTTGCATAAGAAATGATCATAAAAACTCACACTATACTTAAATCATTAAACACCATATCTCTGTCGTAATTCCAAAAAAATGTGTAAAATTCATAATATATTACAAAAAATGGAAAATCACAAACCTTGTTGTTACAGATCAAAATAACCCCTTCAAATCTAAAATAGCAATGACCAATATAGTGTATCAATTTCACTGCCCTGTACAAGACTGTGTTCTTGTCAAGAATCAATTACATATATTGGACTCCTTGAGTAGACACCTCACGTGTCACATATCAGATCAAAGTGCTATAAAAAAACATCCTATCTACCTACAATTTAAAAGAACCCTCAATAAAAATTCTGGTCAAAAACACTAAAATTCTATATAAAGCAAATTACCAAAAACATCTCACTTTCAACACTGTATATTAAACATCTCTCTCCCACTATCAACCTCACCTTATTTAACAGTGGGAATGGAACGTTGAAAGTATTTTAAAAAAATTAGAAAGATGCTTCCTCAAATTCCAGCTGCGATCAACACACAAATGCTTGGAATAAATGCTCCTACTTGTATTCAAAACGACACAAAAATAAAATACATCTTGTACAGTCAAAACATGAAGAAAAATTAACAACACAAAATAAAACCCCTTGAAAATGGCTGAAAAAGTGTCTGAAAACACTTGGGACAATGAACAATTTTTTCACTCCCTTATTCTCACCAAACAGAAAAATGTAAGAATGCTGGAAAAACTAAATAAAAAATTAATTAAATTTTCCTTGTCTGTCATATTTAATGAAAGATTTTTAAAAGAAAGGTTGCTGCCCAAATATATAACAGGTTGAGTATGCTTTATTTGAAATTCCAAAATCTGAACATTTTTAGGTCCTGACATGATTGCCACAAATGGAAAATTTCAGAAAGCAACATGGCTACTCATAGCATGATTATTGAATTGCAGCATTACAAACAAAATGCTGACTTTTTGTCAGTTTCCATTACACTTAACTGTAATCAGAATCCATGTTTTGTTTTTATACAAATACTGTACCAGTATGTATTACTAAATTTGCCTTCTAACACTCACAGTGATGTCATCGATGATGTGCCCTCTCCCACCAATTTCTCAAACAAGGTGTAGAGGTAGTGTTTGGTATTGCATATTTTTTCTAAGTAGTGATCAGGTTTTTATATGAAATCTTTATTTCACCACTTAAAAATCAATGTGAACATTACATGAGTAGTATCATTACCTGTATCTGTATGTACACAAATTTATTAAATTCTATGTAAAACTATTTTCAGGGTATATGTTATTTATATAAATCTCCCTTCAGGGTATATTTATAAACTATGTTATGAAATGTAAAGGCATATCATGTTTATGCCTGGGTTCCATTCCCAAGCTGCCTCATTTTATAGATGCTACATGCAAATTAGATAGACTGTATTTCAAAATCTGAAAACCAAAGCTCTTACGGTCCCAAGAATTTCAGATAAAGGATTCTGTATATATATATGTGTAGCCCATTTCAAAATTGTAGAAAAATGCTGATAGATGTAAGTATTGTCACTGAAAACTTAGTTTTTGTACATTAAGTGGCAGTATATAATTGAATTTTTGTATTCATATATATTAACCAACCAGTGATGTATGAGACATGCGGTATTCTTTGAATTGGCAGATGATGAAATATCTCTTAAAAATGAAATTTTAGAGGCTCACTTCAGAATATGGATTGGAATCTGACAGGATAATAAAAACCATCTAATCAACTTCTATTCCCACCATAACCAAAATATAAAATCTGGACTAATCATAGGATTCTACATCAGCACCCTTAGGATATGTAGCCCACAATACCTAAATGAAGAAGAGAATATATTGAGAAAACTTTCAAACTTCTCCACTACCCACATCATTTTATCTTCAACACTAAAAAATGAGCTTACAGAATCCACAAAGCCAAAACAACAGATACCATCAATAACCCTTCTAACAAAAATTACCCAAAATTCATAATCCTGCCCTCTAACATTCTTTTTACTAAACTTGCAAACAAATTAGTCATCCCTAATACTAAACTTATCACCACCCCCAAGACAATTTGAGATATAATTACGAAGAAAAATAAACCCAACACATGCCAGGATTTATCAAATAATTTGTTTGCAATGCAAAAATGTTTATGTGGGAAGGACATCATGTGATCTGAAAGCCCACATCTATGAACATAAGAGAGACTTGCGTTTGGACAAACGATCCAACTCTCATTTTGCATCAAAATGATGCTGGATATAACTTTGATTTCTTTAATGCTACCCTAATTAAAAAAGAACATAATTCTTTAAGGATAAAATACATTGCAAAATTAATAACATTATTACCGACTATAAACACATGCCTAAAACATTACATCGGCATCTTTCTTTGAATCCATTCTTAAAGAATCTAACTTATATCTGTCTAATACAAAGAATACATGTCTAAAGAGGTCAGCCATAAATTAGAACCATGTGACACTCCGTGCACAGACTGACCACACAAAGGTGAAGACATCAGAACTAACTCTCACTGGACAGACACACATACACAATTATGAATACACCTTACCATCTTATGCCCACTTAGGCATACAGGAATATTTGCAAACTTATGTACTCATACAATAGAATTATCTACATGACACGTGTCTGACCTATGAGAACTGACCCAAACATAATTGAAAATACCAGTGTTTCTGTCTCTGTGTATTTTCTCTCAATCTCTTAAAAGCTTTAATAACAATAAAACATGTTAGATTGATGTTTCCTATTTGTTCTTTATTTTATCATATATATATATATATATATATATATATATATATATATATATATATTATTTTTCATATATACATATATATATATATATATATATTATTTTTCATATATACATATATATATATATATATATATTATTTTTCATATATACATATATATATATATATATATATATTATTTTTCATATATACATATATATATATATATATATATTATTTTTCATATATACATATATATATATATATATATATTATTTTTCATATATACATATATATATATATATATTATTTTTCATATATACATATATATATATATTATTTTTCATATATACATATATATATATATATATTATTTTTCATATATACATATATATATATTATTTTTCATATATACATATACATATATATATATATATTATTTTTCATATATACATATACATATATATATATATTATTTTTCATATATACATATACATATATATATATATATTATTTTCCATATATACATATATATATATATATATATATATATTATTTTTCATATATACATATATATATATATATATATATATTATTTTTCATATATACATATATATATATATTATTTTTCATATATACATATATATATATATTATTTTTCATATATACATATATATATATATTATTTTTCATATATACATATATATATATATTATTTTTCATATATACATATATATATATATATATATATATATATATATATATATTATTTTTCATATATACATATATACATATATTATTTTTCATATATATATATATATATATATGCACATACATATTTTTATATTTATTTACCTGATTATATTTAAATTGCATATAATTTGGCAGCATGTTTTCATTGAGACATGTTTCATTGAATAATTTAGACAAGTTTTGTCTACTTATTTTCCATTTGACCATTTCATATTCATGGACAAGCTTTTTGGTGTCATTATTAAAGGAAGAGAGAAAATCTCTGTGTCGATACATATTATTTTATTCCGAGTACTTTCAACATAGCGCAAGATCATCATCATCAGGGTGTTGTTTATTTTGAGACAAATATTGTAGTCTTCATCATTTTCAAAGACAAAATTGCTGTGTTCATCTAAAAGTTAAAATTTATAATAAATATATATATATATATATATATATATATATATATATATGCACTGTCATCCACAAACAGACTATTTCTCTGTATCACAGCTCATCAGTGTGGCTAGATGTCCGGTTGATTCTAGCTAGTGGATGACACTGTATATATATATATATATATGTATGTATATGTATGACGCCAATATATATTTTTGAATTTGTAGGTCTGAATTGAATCGTGATTACGATTCCAATGTAATAAATTATAACCATAGAATATTAGTGTCTTAGCCTTTTATATTTTATATATATATATATATATATATATATATATATATATATATATATATAGAGAGAGAGAGAGAGAGAGAGAGAGAGAGAGAATTGGAAGAGAAGAATTGCAACAAATGCAAGTTAGAATTTTACATAAAAAAAACTAATGATGCAGTGTTGCTTAGTATTAAAACTTTGATGTCTTCTTCTATGAACCATGTCTCATCGGTATATTGGCAATCATGGCTCGCCACAATTTCCTGTCCTTTGTAACTTAATGAATTTTGTTTTTTTGTTATCTCTCCTAAATCATGTTCCAGCATCCATTTACTGATGCTTGCTGGGTAATTTATGCATTGTTTTCCTCTGTCCCCCTTGCCCTCAGTCTGGCCTGTGAGTATCAAATTTTCCAATCCCTCTTTCCTCATTATGTGCCCTAACCGTACTCCTATGCATTCCATGTGGCAATAAATAATAATAACAAAAATAATAATACAATAATATAAATAAATGTATGAAATCCTTCTCATGCTGAATTCATTTCTTTTGAAATACAGCAACCTTATCCATTAGGAATTAGGATTCATCCTGCTACAAACCTAAAGCTGTTTCACACCTATCCCAAGGGTTCTAATGTGTCTTCAGGGTTAATTTGAAATCAGCCTGCCATTTCCTCTTTTTGAGCCCATAACTGCTACAGTACCCATATATCCAAATAATACCCATTTTACTCATCTTAAAAAAGCCACAGTATTAATGGCTTCCATGATTGTTAATGTATTAACTCCTGTTCAATTTCACAGTCAGATCAACTTTTTAGGGGTAGTTTGCAAGGAAAAAAGTTTAGATAATTTTATTTGTAAAAATAAAAAAAAAAATCTTTTGTCTTGAATTTATTGAACGACAGTAATAAAAAAAATATTGTAAATTTTAAGGATAAAATTTTAATCTTATTGCATTTTGAAGGATCTAAATTTTTTCTATTCGTTTTTAAAAACGAATAGAAAAATATTGACATCTTTTCGCCATTGCTTCTATTAGTTATCTCCCTTTGATTTTCGTTCTTCAGAAAAGTATTTATTATCGATTGCAAATGTCGGCTGTTTTTAGATTTAATCCAAACAGAAAAAAGGAGTTTATGTAATTTTTTTTTTTTTTTTTATAGCTTCTTGTTTTTCTCTAGTTTTTTGTTATTCGGAGGGAAATAAATCAGACGAGGAACGACAGAAATTAGTAAGTATATCGTTCTGTCATGTTTTATTTACGTTCGCGAAAATACGTCTTCTTTTAGAAACTTTGGACTTTGGAGATACCCTCTTTTTTTTTTTTGACTTAAACTAAACAGCGTACAAAGAAATAAAATATTTTTCATCCAGCGAAAATAAATTATCGTCTCTTCTTTCTAAAAATCATCTTAGTTGAATCCTTTTTTTAAAAACTGATTTTCTGCCAAAACATTTAAAATTGTTTTTAGTGATAATAATATTCGTCAGTTTCATTTTGGTAGGAGTAAAAAAAAAAAAAAGGGCGCTACTTTGGCTTGTTATCTACGTGTCATGAATCTACTTTGGTATACGATCTACATTTCTCGAATCTACTTTGGTATGCGATCTACACGTCATGCATCTGTTGGTATGCGATCTACACTTTATATTGTGATCTACAAGAAGAAAAGTTATAATTATCTACTTTGTTACCTAGATTTCAAAGATAGGCCAGTCCTCTACCTTTCCTAATTTCTCCTAACCTCCGTAAATCCTCATTTATATTTCAGTCGTTGACACAACCCTTAAGATGCTCGCAAAAGAATTCTACACTGAAATCAGCGATGAAACTAAGGCACTGGCATTTTTAAGAAGACATGGCCTTTTGGATGAAGAACAAGGTGTTTCACCATGTCATCGATGTGGCGGAGAGATGAAGGACTCTCGAAAAAGGAGACGAAATGGCGAGTTTATGCCCGTTCTTCGCTGCAGAAACCGTGGATGTCAAACTTTTCGTTCTGTTCGCAGAGGCAATGTATTCTTTCACTTCACACATTTAAATAACAAGCTAAATTGCAAGCTCTCTCTTTGCCAAATTTTAGAATTGATCTTTTATTTTATACAAGACATCTCTTATGATCTGGTTCAAAGTTTAACTGGAAGAGGTACTGAAGCAATATGTGATTGGTTCAACATGTGCAGAAAAGTTTGTACAGCTATTGTTTCAGTCCGGAATCGTGGTCAAATGGTAGGCACTGATGAAGAGCCTGTGCAAATTGATGAAGCACGCTTTGCAGGACGGCGAAAATACAATAAATGCCGAATGTTGCAAGGAGACCAGGCTTCAAATTCACCTGACAGCAAAACTGAATTAGACAATAACCATAACCATGAAAGATGTATTGATGGTCCTTGGGTGTTTGGTTTGAAGAAAGGCTCAGATTGTCGATATTTTTATGTTCAAAGAAGAGACCGTGAGACACTTCAACCAATTATTCAGAGAGAAGTTGCTGAAGGCTCAGTAATCCATTCTGATGAATGGCCAGCTTACTCTTATTTAAGCCAATTCAATTTCCGTCATTTTTCTTTAAATCATCAGCAATATTATGTCAATCCCAACACCGGAGCAAATACACAAGGAATTAAAAGATCCTGGCTTGATGCTAAGATTCGTATATTGAAAAAAATGAGAGGCTGCAATCAAAGAACATTTCAATCACACCTAGACTACTTCTGTTGGCGGATGATGAGAAAAGAAGCTACTGACTTCTATTTAGCATTCTTAGCTGATATACGTGCTGTTTATCGCTAGATTATTATTAATAGAAAATGTTTTCATATTTTAATTACATTTTCTCTGTTATATATATGTTATTATGTTTTACTAATGTAGATATTATTCCAAAATAAAATTTGTACAGTGTAGATATTTTTTTCCTTGTAGATAACAAGCCAATTTTAATATTTTCTCTGTTATATATATGTTATTTAGTTTTACTATGTAGATATTATTCCAAATGAAAATTTGTACGGTATGTAGACATTTTCATTGATGTACATGCTAGAATATAAATAAAAGAAAAATTTTTAATCTTTTAATTACATTTTCTTTATGTTATAATATGTTTTACTATGTAGATAACGTTCCAAAATAAAATTTGTATGGTGTAGATATTTTTTCCTTGTAGATAACAAGCCAAAATAGCATAAAAAAAATGTAGGGACCGCAAATGATTCGCTAAAAAAGTCAGTGTACATAATGAAAAAATGCCATAAAACTTAATAAAAATAAATTTTTATCATTAAAATCTTTGTTAGGAAAGACCAAATTATTTTTTATGCAAGAATTGTTTTTTTTTTTTTTTAATCCTTTTTAGAACCTTCAAAGTGTTGGTTAAAAATTTTGTTTCTCTGGCATCAACGGGGGACCATAACTTTGTATGGGGAATTTGAATGTCTTTTTGCAGTGAAAAACAATTATTTGGAAATTCTTGCAAAACTCAGATAATTGCCAAACTTTAATGAAATGTTGTGGACTTATTCACAAATGAATTAAATTATTATTTAAGTCTTTCCTTTTTCAGAAAATCTTCATAAAAACATTTATTTTATCTGTTAAGCTCCCACTTATTTAATTTTACGAAATTCTTTTTTGCATTGTTTAATGTTTATATTAAAGACAAATCTGGAAGAATTTAAATCATCAATTTTTTTTTTTTTTTGGTTCATGTTTATTTTCTCCATGAAATGCGCATTTTAAACCCACTTGGCTAGCTCTTGATGCTACATTAGGAGCTGGTGAATACATAATATGTACACACCTGCTAAACTCACTGGGGGTGGAAAATGTCCATAGGGACAGCTGAAAAATTACCATTATGTTTTTAAAAGACAAAAACACAGAATAAATTAATTTTGGTGTTTCTCAGTGAGTTTAGTGAGTGTATATTACATATTTGCCAGCTGCTCTCATTGGAACATCTTCAGCTAGCTGAAGGGATATAAAAATGCCCATTTCACTGAAAAAATAAGTACTGGCTACCTAATGATTGCAGGCTTTAATGCATAAGAAACTAATGTTTGTGGTTGATCAGGTGTGTGTCAGTTTATGATAATTAAACCATATAATAATTATCAATGTGTATTTATATAGTTCCTGTCTCATTTGTAGCCGGAATGGGGGTAAATCAAGACAGTAAATTTATGAGTGATTACCTCCCTTAGTCATTTTAATAATCTATAGAAATAAAATGTTTATCTGCATTTTGTTTTACAGTAAGGTTCATCCTATACAATCCCAGGGGCCACTCAAAGTGGAGGGTTACATTAAGCAACAGTTTATATGGATAGGAGGAGAAGATAACAGTTAAACTTAGATTGTAGTGGTCGGGAAAGCATTCTCTTATGAGATGGTTCCACAGAGCAGTGGTTTGCTGGCAGAAGCTCTTCCAGAGGGACTTACTTCTCACCGATGGAACACTGATGTGGGTGGTTTGGTTTGCTACAAAATAAGTGGTATGTTGAGTCCTAGTGAAGTTTAGAACTGGTGGAGCCAAGAAATGGTTGTTTGTCCAAGCACTTTCCATGGAAGTAGCAACAGAGCAGTGCTTGCCACATCCTGCCTAGGGAAGAGAGGTTAATTACTTTCCAAGCAAAAAGAACCATTTAATTTATCAGTTTCTTTACTCCTATGTTTCTTAGATTACAGTCTTATTTGTTCAAGCCTTTCATAGGAGGCACTCAGATACTTTTGTCTTCTTTAAACTTAGTTTTGAAATACGCTTTGCTTTCTTTGTTGATCTGCTGCTAAACTTTTTCTACTGAGAGATATTTCCATTTCACCATTAAACATAAAATTTGTAGCACTAAAAGATATTGAGCAAAAAGCAATTTATATAATACCAAAAGTAATCAATGACTCAATCATTGAACATCTAAAAAATATAAAGGGAGCTGTTTAATTAAATGTTTCATTGGCCTCTATTTTAGTTGGGAATTCCTTATCTCCACTTTATTGAATATCAACACATTTTCTGGGAGAGAGCGTGTTATCGAACATGATCAACAATCTGAGCAAGGCCAACACACTCAAACCCTTGGTCATGATAACTTGTGACTTTGTGCTAGCACAGCTATCGATGGCCCCCCAATGTTGCCGTCTATCACTCAAGGCTTGGGTCAACCCGTGGTATGGTTTTCAGGCACTTTCCAAAAGTGCTGCATGCTGGGACTGGACCCCCCTCCCATCTCCAGACCAATAACATCTGGAAGTCTACTTCCTGACAAATCAACCATAGTGAGATTCTAACCCAGGTCTCATGGTCAGAAAGTGAATGTATACACACACACACACACACGCACACGCACACAAAATAGCATTAAATTTTTCAAGCTAATTTTAATGTGTGTATTTTTCTTTAGAAGACAATTTTAATGCTCATTTATTGACAAGTAATGCTTGAAATGGTGTTACCTCTATAGTCCCCAAAATTTGAAAGTGTTCTGATTGAATATTTTCTAAATTCTGTCAATAGGGATTCATGAAATTGCTAATAAAAAATATAAGCAGTTTCTTTTAAAACAGTTTAATTCTGTTTAAAAATAACAAAAATAGTCAACCAGTTTCTTTCCCCAAATAATATGAAATAAGTTTTGAAGAAATTTAACCCTATCCTAGACAGGAGTGGGCTTCTTTTTTCTTTTTATTTTTTGCTTATGCACAACTTTCAACCTTTTCTGGTTTCATGTTACTAAAAATAGACAGACACGAAAAAGATTTGTTGAGTTATTCTAAAATTAATTGTGAATACAGCAGATACTCCTTTTGTTTCATAATTGATGAACTTAGCATATTTTACTGACATGAAGATTGTTTGTAATTTTAGAAAATTACATGTAGACTTTTTAGCCTTCCAAATTATAGCCTTACTTTAGCTGTATGACTTCAGTATACGCATATTTCAAAATACATTCAGCATGAATTCTTTGTATTGTATATGAAGCCATTGCTTTAAAGCATTTGATTTATTTACTTTTCAAACTCTCATGATGTTATTAATTCCAGAGCCAATGAAAATTTAAAACAAAAGGTAAGAGAAGAATTATGAAACGTTTCAAACAATTTAAACCCTTTACTTGGAGCTCTATGGCATTTTAAAGTTGGCACGCCAAAAAGTTTCTCTACTTTCACAGCTCAAAAATAACCTGCCTGGGATAGGACTGAATTATTGAAGAAAGATTTTCATTTGAATCTAGAATAGTTATGGTATCGACCTTATGTTACAGGTGTGTGGGTGGTGTAATGGATAGTGGCTTGGAAGGAGAAATCGGAGAGCTGAGATTGAATTTCAGTTGAGTTCATTATATTCACTTAGGTGCAAATAGCCTTGGGAAAGCTATGGATTCATTTTTTCCTTCCCCAGCTTTGGGTTAATTAGTAGGATTTGTATCTAGAAAACTCGTTGATCTCTCCCAAAAATTGTTAATGCAATGTTTGTTTAAAAAAGAAAATTACAATCCAAAATATGTTTTGGTTTTAAATAGCCCACAAAGGTTTGCTAAAAATCTGTTGTAGCATACCTATGAATGATAATGGGTATGCCCCATTCACATAAATACAGTAGTGAATATTTTATGTGTTGATCTGTGGTTGGCAGTTGGAGATTCATTGTGGAATTCACTTGACTAATACTATGTGCTGCTGGTGAATCTTATATGTATTGTTCGTGTCCTAAGTATTATCGTGATTATTCAGTAACCTTCCTTAGGTTACAACAAAAACAATACCTCATGTTACACAATATCAATATTTCAGTTTTTCGTTTATATTTTTACAAAATATTTTAGTGGAATAATTGGCCATGGTTAAGTGTAATTGGAAAAATGCTCAACAGAATTGACAGAAGTTTTCAATACAATAAAAAGAAGAAAAAGAACAAGGCAAAATAATACTAAGCAAACAATGTATGTGCAAGTCAAAACAAGGTAAAGCAATATTAATAAAGCAAAAAGTTCACAAAGTAAGAATTGTGTTCACACACAAAAGGGATGCAGTCAAGTGATTGTAGCATTCTGACTTCAAGACTTTCAGTTTGGAACTAATACATTTCTTTTGTGAGCAAGAAATAACTTAAGATTTAATGGTATAAATCCTTTTGCGATTTAGATGTTTTTCAAGTGCTGTTTCACTTTGGTCACATTTTTGGGATTTTCTATGAATTTTTGTTTGGTATGGTCAATTCATGATAGTGTTGATTTAGAAATCAACACTATCATGAATTGACCATACAAGAAAGACAAAAAGAAAACCGTATTAAGCAACAGAAAAACATGAAAAGATGGCATTATCATGTGGAAAATATTTGGCAAAGTTTAACTTCAAACCAGGCAAACAAATACTGTGTCAAGAAGATGTTTTCTGTTGACACTATTACCAAATACTCCCTTGTTAATTTTTGTTGTTTTAAAAAGATATTTTTAGAATTTTAATAAAACCATGACGTAAAATTGAATTTATACATTTTTTCTTGAGACTTGACAACAAAAATTTTAAACACTATTTTATTTATAACATTATAAAAGAAAGATATTTTTCATAAGAGTATAGAAATTAATTTACAAACTATAACAATAAATTATTTATTTACAAGTTCATGAAAATATTCTTATTTTTCACAATAAAACAATTTCATATTTACATAAAATTTACATGTGAACAAAATATAATGAAATAGTTATTTCTTCATAATATGGTAAATAATATGAAAATAAATTTTTTATTCATAAAATTATAACAATATCTGAATTATAAAACAAGAAATTTAAAATAAAAACATAAGATAACTGTAATTATACATTTTCAAAAAATGCATTTTCCAGAAATTTTTTCATTTGATCTTGCCATAAAAATTCACTAAAATTGAGAAAAATGTATAAATTTGGTTTCATAAAAATTTTAAAATTTCTTTTTAAAACAATAAAAATTACAGATTGAGTATTGAAAATTTCTTTTTAAAACAATAAAAATTACAGATTGAGTATTGAAAATTTCTTTTTAAAACAATAAAAATTACAGATTGAGTATTGAAAATTTCTTTTTAAAACAATGAAAATTACAGATTGAGTATACGGTAAGAATAATGCCAAGAGAAAAACATATAATCCAACTTTTCGAAAAGTTGCACTGATCAGATGAATTGTTAAGCGATTTAAAAAAAAATGTTAATTCAGCAAACTTGGATATCTGTGCCCACAAAAAAAAAAAAACAGTGTCAAAAGTTTTTTTTTTCCATTGACACTGCTATTATTTTAACTACCTTGGCAATTGTGTTATTTTGTCTTTGTTGTTTTAAAAAGTGGTGATGAGAATTATAATAAAACCTAAACATATGAAAATGAATTTATATTTTTTCTTTGTTCTTGAGAATTAACAACAAAAATAGTAAACACTGTTATATTGTTTATTGGAATGGTTAGTAAAACATCGGCTAATTGCCAATCGATTCAAACTTTATAGAATGATAAATAATAAGGATTTCCTTATGGTTTGTTCACATATTTTAATTTAGTAAGTGTTTATAAATTTATGAATAAAACATTGTTCTCATTCATTTCATTATAAATTAGTAAATGGTAAATATTGTGTTAATTGTATTAGTTTTTAGAATGTTGTAAATATAAAATTATTCTTAAAAATAAACAGTTTAATAAATACTGTTTAATATTTTAGTTATAAAAGAACAAAAATGTATAAATTTGAATTTCATTAGATGTTTAGGTTTTATTACAATTCACATATTTTACTGGTTTAGTAAATGTTTATAAATTTCTGAATAAAAATTTTCATATTTATTTATAAATTGGTAAATATTGCATTGCTTTAGTTTTACTTGTATTAATTATTAGAATGTTGTAAATATAAAATTATTCTTATAAATAAGCAATCTAATATAAGTAGTGTTTAGGAACAAAAATATGTAAATAAATTTTTGTCTATATTTCTGAGATGAGGTATTATGTACAGTATTTACATTAGTCAGACTATTGTCCTCATCTTTGTCGCCATATTTGTCACAACGTTTCGGCCGTTGTACACTCCGGCCTTCTTCAGGTTGTTGGAATTTCGAACTGAACCCTTTATTTCGATCACTGGGGTAGACTGTTCTAGTTCCACATGCCATGTTTGATGGCTGTCAGTTATCAGTTATCTCCTGCTCAAGGACACATGGCACAGTGGTTAAAGGCATTGGTTAGATCCAGTGACAGACCCAAAGAGTGTGAGTTCAATACACGGTTAAGGCAGTGGAGAACTTTCAGAGGGAAAATTAGCAGGAGATAACTGATAACTGACATCCATCAAACATGGCACATGGAACTAGAACAGTCTACCCCAGTGATCGAAATAAAGGGTTCAGTTCGAAATTCCAACCACCTGAAGAAGGCCGGAGTGTACAACGGCCGAAACGTGACAAATATGGCGGCAAAGACGAGGACAATAGTCCGATTAATGTAAATACTGTATAAATTTTTGTTGTCAATTCTGAAGAACAAGGAAAATGTATAAATTCACTTTCAAATGTCTAGGTTTTATTACAATTCTAAATATTGCTGAGGAGTGAAGGTAGTTAAAATAATAGCAGTGTCAAGGGAAAAACCGCCCTTTTGACAGTTTTTTTGTGGGCACAATGGTCTGAGTTTGCCAAAATTTTATGCCTAAACAAGAATTATGTCAAATATTGTAGTTGATTGAAACACAATCTGTTAATATAATTTCTAATTTGTGGATGATAATGAGTTTCCTGTTTAATAATACTTCTTCTTTATTTGCAGATTCATCAGTTGTGGAAAAGAAAAATTTTCAAATTTGATTTGACACATAAAAACTCAGTAAAGAAGAGATTATATATTCTTGTAAAGTGTGTGGATCTGCATTTAAACATTATTCCCATTTATAAGTTCACATGTGAACACATACCGGAGGGAAACTTTGTGTGCCAGGTGTGAGTCAGCATTTTTACAGAGTTGGAATTTTAAAACACACATGGAAATACACAAAGAGAAATCATTTTCTTGCCAAGTGTGTGAGTCTGCATTTTCACTGAGATCACATTTAAAAACCCACATGCGAATACACAGAAAAGAGAAACCCCATATTTGTCAAGTGTGTGGTTCATCATTTTCAGATGGTTCCAGTTTAAAAAGGCACATGCGAATACACACAGGTGAGAAACCATTTTCTTGTGAAGTGTGTGGATCAGCATTCTCAGTGAGTTCACATTTGAAAAACCACATGCGAATACACAGTGGAGAAAAACTCCATACCTGTGAAGTATGTGGATCAGCCTTTTCTGATAGTTCCAATTTAAAAAGACATATACGAATACACACAGGAGAGAAACCATTCACATGTCAAATGTGTGGATCAGCATTTTCAGTGAGTTCACATTTAAAAAATCACATGAGAATACATACTGGTGAAAAACCATTTACCTGTCAAGTGTGTGGGTCAGCATTTTCAGAGAGTTCCAGTTTAAAAAAGCACAAGCGAATACACACAGCAGAAAAACCATTTTCTTGCCAAATGTGTGGATCGGCATTTTCAGATTGTTCTAATTTAAAAAGACACATACGAATACACACAGGTGAGAAACCATTTTCTTGTCATCTGTGTGGATCAGCATTTTCAGTGAGTTCACATTTAAAAAATCATCTGCGAATACACACAGGAGAGAAACCCTTTTCTTGTGACCTGTGTGGAACAGCATTTTCAGAGAGATCCAGTTTAAAAAAGCACAGGCGAATACATACAGGTGAAAGGCCATTTTCTTGTCAAGTATGTGGTTCAGCATTTACAGAGAGTTCCAGTTTAAAGAAACACATGCAAACACATTCTGGAGATAAATCATTGTAAAGGAGATGAATTAACATTATTCCCAGATTTCCTGTTTAAAAAATTCAATTGAAATAGACACTAGAATGCTACTTGTCTACATGTCATATATGGAGCAGCATTATCTGTGAATTAAAATTTAAAAAACATTCGTGGATACATGCTATTGCTGAAGGCAAAATTTAATAATTTAATGGAAAAATTTAATAATTTAATGCGATTCAAACGCAAATCTATGAGAAATTATACTTTTAAAAAAAAAAGTAATTCAAATTTTTTCAAATAGTCATATTTTTTGTGCTGAATTCTTCATTTAAAACAGTGAATCCCAATGTGGGTGGTTATGATCCCGGGGTGGTGGAAAGATGGATGGGGGTGAGAAAAAATATGGGCAGCCAGAGAGTAGCTTTGGCATGTCTGAACAATAACATACACCATACACACATTGTCTTGCCTTCACTTTAAAGAGTATCCCATTTATATAACAATCATTATGAGAAATACTAAGATACTCATGTTGAAACACCCATTCTCATATAATCACCAAAGTTAAGCAATGTCAAGTCTAGTCAGTACCTGGATGGGTTACTGCTTGAGAAGACCAAGTACTGTAAGCTTGGATGTGTGATTGTTGTAATGGATAATGGCTCGGAATTGTTAATCGGAGTGCCAAATAACAGTTCCTTTTGGATTCATTGTTTTCATTCACATGCAAATACTCTTAGGAAATGTATTAATCCATTTCTCCCCATCTATGGGTTAATTAGTAAGACTTGTATTACTGAACCCTTATCTCCCACCACAAAAAAATTCTTATAATCTAAAAATATTTTAAATAACCTGTAAAGGGTTTTATAAGGCATGGAAATATACATGGGGGTAGGGGTGTATCTATGCATTTGGTGAATTGTTAGGGTTGTGTTTTAGTCCACAGTGGGTGGCAACCCTCAAAAGTTTGGGAGTCACTGATTTAAAGAATACAATCAGATACAAATATGGATATGGGATTATATACCTGTTTATTTCTTTATAAATTAGTAAATGATAAACATTGCATTGTATTAGTTGGTTCACAGTTTTAGAATCTTGTAAATAATCTAATAAATAAATAGTGTTTAATATTTTTATCATAAATTCACAAAGAAAATGTATAAGTTCACATTCTTAAGTGTGGGTTTATCAAAATTCTAATCATCGCCTTTTAAAACAATAGACATTGCTGTGGGAGTGAAGGTAATACATAATAATACCAATGTTGAGGGGAAAACCACCCTTTTGATACACTGTTTTATAACAAGCACAAAGGTTAAACTTCCTCAAAATATTCCAAATTCCAGCAGTTGAATTTAACAGTGACAGAATGAACTGGTCAAAATCGTTTTCATAAAATGAAAATTTTTGTGATTTTTCTAAATTATCTAAAATGTAGAATTTCATGACTAAAAGTAACAGCATTAAATAATAAAATAATTACCTGCAAATGTTTTATAGATTATTATTTTTATTTTTTACTTTTTGCTATTTCTAAGTTAGTTTTGTAGCAGATATGGTGCTCCTGAACATCAATATTGTGAAATTACATTGTTCTAATTTATCATAAATGTAGACTCTTATGAAAATAAATGTAATAATGTTAAGTGATAAAATATTTGCCAGTGTTTGATCAATTTTTCTTTTGTTCATTTGTAGATATGGTCGATTAGAAGTATCAATATTGAGAAAAATATTTTTTCTCCATGTGAATTTCCACCTTCACTAAGTTTGTTTCTTCCTTCAGATAATAATGAAACTGCAACTTTCCCCTTCAATCAAATTATCCTTTCCTGAATATTTCTGTTTTTCAATCCATTTCATGTTAAGTAAGAGTTTCAAGGAATCAAGTAAAGAGTTTTGGTCTGTCTATATTTCTAAGACAAGGTATTTTAACTATTTACGCAATTCATGATGTTTCGGCTATTGTATGCTTCAATATATGTTGAAATTTCAAACCGAACACTTTTAGTCCACAGGGGTAGTTTGTTCTAATTCCACGTACCATGTCTTTGGATATCCCAGTTTCAGTTAATTAACCTTATGTTGTAACCTAGAAAGGGTTACTGAACGAGGAATAACCAAAACGGAGGTTGGAAAGGAAATGGTAATCTTTATAACATCAACAAACTACAATACTCGCCAGCAGCGTGAAGTAGGTAAACCACTGCTAGACATCATATTACCCCCACTTACAATAGTGTCCAACATATTTATGAAGATTGGGACATACCCATTAGTTTTCATAGGTATGGTATATAACAACTTAGTAACTCAACACTCCAAGTTCCCTTTTGGCAGTTATGGCCAACACTGTCAAGCCATCTTCTTAAAAAAATTAAAATTAACAACAACAAATCAGTGTGGCCAGGCATTGAAATTATAACTCTTGGGGTTAAGTCACTTTGGATCATTCAATCAATGCTTTTATCCCCTGGGCCATGTGGTTTTGAGTGAATTTTGGGGACTTATAAACTTTATGTCTGTAGCCATTGTATCACATTTTTTTTTTGTTATTGTTGTTTTTCACTCAATCTCTATTACTGGTTCCCATATTGTATTCATGTCTATGCTTGGAAGATTTTTGTAGCCTAGATGTCCTGATTCTTTAAGTTTTCGTATTTACTTTTATAGCATATGTTCAGTAAAAGTTTTAATTAAAAAGCTAGTAATCAAATGTGCTTTTGTGACTACATTCAGGGGCCACAACAGATTTGCTAAACAAGCCATCAACCCCCATGCTTTGTTATTTTTTTTAAGAAGATGGCTTGTTGAGGTTGGCCAAAACTTTCATGGTCAGATTATGTTCACAAAGGGATGAATCTGAGGAAAAAAGTCAGGCACTCTAAAGATAACAGCAGTCACTCTTTTATGAAAGAAACTACCTATATTGGTTTGATGACACTTCCAAAAGGAGGCAGTGAGAGTGCAGAATCGTAACTAATTAGGCCACTTTGGAAGTTTTCCTTTATATAAGAAGTTACACGGCCTAAAGAATAGCACAACTTCAAGAAATTTCATTTGTCCTTTTCTGATTCTCAAATTATTATAGAAAAAAATGAAGGAAATGGCAGAAATTTGAAGATAACTCTGTAATTCCATAGCAAATCTCAAAAATCAAATGGCCGTAATTAGCATCAACAATAATAACAAAGAAAAATTTCACAGTTCTTACAGTCACATGAGATAGGCTTAAATTCATCATTTAATCTGAAAGTTTTGGAATCTGTTTACATTAAGTCCTACCAGCCATCTCTCTGCAAGCAAGAGGAGTGGTTAGTAGGTTTATAAGTAATTAGCCCGTAAGTGCTGTATTTTTATATAACATCTGGTGTTCATTTTTAGCTGTTGCGCATATTTTTCATTCTTGATTTAGCTCTGAAGAAAGAGGACCAAGAAACTGATTTAGCTGTCTTTTTTGTTAATCATGTTTTATTTTGATATTACAACTTCACAGTAATATTATTTTTTCCTACCCATCTTTTTTTGTTAATAATTTTTCTTGTTTTAACATGTTCATTTGTATCACTTTAATCAATAAATGAATTTTAAAATCAAGAGGATATTTTCCAAGCTAAAGTGATAAGCTAAAAAGCAGTGTGTGGCTCTGGAACCACTGATTCTTGACCCTCTGTATTATAGTTTCACAGCACGATATTTATATAAAGAATAAAATATTCTTATATGTCGGCTACTGTAATTCTTTTTTTGTCTGCTGTTAGTGTTAAGAAACATTAATGTTCTATTCCATAACCATTTATTTTTATGCAAAAAATTTGAAGAAAAGTATTTGCTAACAGTGCGAAATATTGTTGGAGTTTTCACAAGGGAATCTCAGATCCATCAACAAGTCTAAAATTGATCTTGTTTTATTTTTATGAGAAAATACTGAAGGAGAGTAATTTTAAGTCTGTCTAAAGATAAAGGGAGGTACAGTGAAATAATGGATAGTGGATTGGATTGAGGAATCAGAGAACCAAGTTCAAATTCCAGTTTAATCCATTACATTCACTTACATGCTAATAGCCTTGGGAAATGTATGAATCTTTCTCTTCTCCCCCCCAGGTAAATAGACTGACCGGGTTCTCTAGCTTTGGCTGGCAACTGGTCTACCACAGAAAAAAATGGCAACTTACTGTGGGAAAAAATCTGCCTCATCAGTCATGTATCACATACGTGAGTATCACACATGGCACATAACTGACTAAAGACACAGGGTGTCCATAGACAATTTCAAAAAGTTTATGAAAAACTTAGAAGCAGTGGCAACTAAATTTTTGTTGCATATAATATGTTATTAATATTCTTTTAATGATATTCAGTCAATTAAGTGCCATATGCATTACACGCTTGGGCGATTATGTCTCTTTTAATTCATGACTAACTAGGTAGAAGATTTTCCTGCAGTAGGTTGCCATTTCTTTCTACAGTATGGTTGCCAACCAAGATGATAGGACACAGTTTGTCTGGCTTTTCAACCCATAACTGAGGGGATGAAGAGATGGCTTCATACCTTTCCCTTTATTTGCACAGAACTTTATGTAACGAACTTGACTGGCATTCAAACTCAGCTCTTTAATTTCTCATTCCAAGCCATTATCCATTACACCACAAATTAATAGTTTTATTTTTTTTTTCATGTATCAAACATGAACAGAAACTGAATATCACTTAGATGCCCTTCATGCAATGGATGACGCCTATACAGAAATTTATTAACTATTTGTGGATAAACTTCACTATGTACCTATTGGAGGCAGATTTTTTTCTAAAAAAAAAAAATGCACCAAAAAATTACCCTGTGACCAATACAGTAGTATCATGTAGGAGTGGGACATAAAGACCATGAAAAATTGTGGGGTGTTCTCTCGGAATAAGTGCACACATAGAGCTTAGCTCTGAAACTCCCTACATGCAACCACCAATCTGCCACTGGCGGCATGCCACCAGTGTCCTGCTGTCGGGCTGCCGACACGTCTGTCTCGTCTCAGCAATGTTACTGCTGGCGGACTGCTAAGGGCCCACTGGTGGCTGTCACCAGAGGACCGCTGGTGTTGCCATTGGCGGGCCACTAGCAGCTTCCATAGACTCCTGGAATTGAACAAACATGATATCAATAAAAATATCCCTGAAAGATTGACCAAGAAATTTATGGAATTGCGCAATATTTTGCCGCTCGTTTTGTAGAAATGCCAGATTTTACAGAAATATTTGCTTTGACTGGGATATTTCTGCTTGCTTTGTGTGTTTTTGTTGATATACAGGTATTGCAATTTCCTTGTCTACATGTATTGTATGTAACTTCAATTACCAACAAACTACCATATCTCTAGTTTTTTTTGTTTTTTTTGCCTATTACCATATGTAGCGGTGCTCACTGAGACCAGTAGATTTCTTTGTAGCTATTATGAATTTACTGTATATGCAGATGTTGCTCCCTGAAACACAACTAAAACAATTTTCAATAAATGCATGATGAAATATACTAAAATTCTTCTTTTCCAGAAAATGTCCTGGTAATTAAACCATACCTCCCTTCTATCAAAAAAAGTACCAGTAGTATAATTTGTGCTAATACTGTAAGTGTTTCTTCATGGTTAGTGAGAACGTTACATAATGATAAGTTTATAATTTTTATTTTTTTGGTTGTGATGTGTTCATGTTTTTTAAATTAAAAATTCTGGGCACATCCAATAGGCCAGCAAATATGACACTTCATAATATATAAAATCCTTTCAACAGTATCCAATTTGTGTTATAATTTTAATAAATTATTCTATTTTTCAAATGACTTTGTAGATACCATATAGTTGACATTAATATGGCATTTAGTGAGATTACCTTTTTTAGGAAGTATACCGTGAGCTTATTGAGGAGTTTTGTACTGTACTTTTTATTAAAGAGCATCATACAGTTTGTGAGAATGTGAATATGTAACATACAGGTATTACTATAAAGCTCTCAATGATCATTGATCAATGAAACCATGACACCAGATATACCAACTATATAATGGTTCATGGACTTGGATCATGAGTGGTCCAAATCCATTGCCGTTATCTCATATACATGTATAAGTTTCCTATGGACAACAGTGTTCCTGGCTTATGATTTGAGCTCAAATAATACTCACAGATGAGAGGGCAAATGCCAATGAAAATCACAAACTCCATTGTCTACTCAGCTATAGCTTTATTATGATGATATATCCAATTGCGAGGCTCTTCACATTGAAAGGTGACAACTCACTGTCAATAAAACTTGTTCGAATCTCGATAAATACATGTTAAAATATCTTTGAGCTGTAAAAATGTTTTAGTTTGTGTCATTGTGTTTCA